>VDFB02323023.1:60397-236951 GCA_007258455.2 Sequoia sempervirens | reverse complement strand
TTGGTGCATTTTCATTGTCAGCAGCCATAATCCCTGATTCAATATAAAAACAAATCAATCTAATTAGAACTAGACAATATAAATGAAAATATTATAAAAATACCCTAGTTTATAACAAAAATCTATAAAATTTTCTAATTTTTAATCCAAATACATAAAAACACTATTTTTAAGTCAAAATCCATTGCAAACATTCAAATTTCATCAAAATCCATGCTGAACTCAAATTTTTCATAAAAAATCTATCAAAACCACCCAACTATTTAGGGTCCAACCTTTACTGAGAGTTATCAAACCAATTATAGGGAAGCCATAACCATCATGAGCTTTTAATCATGCTTTTGATTGTTCATAATCATCTCTGCATAAAGTTCATGTACATACAATAACTCTTTTTTTTATCATATTCACTATGTACATGGGATCAATGAGTATTCCCCTTTTCGGGTTTCTACAAACTTGATATAAAGAAGACACCGAGTGTAGTTATAGAAGAATCAATATATGTAAAAGAAATTTCTCAAACAAAATATTGGTTTTTCTCCCTTTATGATTTTGAATATTAATAATGTTTATGGAAAACCATTATCATCTTCTCTTCATTATCATTGTATTGAACAAGTTTGTTGAATGAATTGGCAATGGGCTTGTAAATATTAGGTGAAAAAAACAATTTATTTCCTTTGTCATTAATAGGTCCATCCAACTGGATTTGATTAGAATGAGGTCTTGCACTTGGTTATAAATATGCTTACATCTTTCCATATCATGTCAAGGTGTACGATGATATTGAAAAAATGTTTTTGCATTAAAGTTTGGTGGTAAAGGTTTAATTGTTTGAATATGACTAATTGGAGGAAGTTGAATCATATTCTTGTTTAACAATTGCAAAATGATCACATGGAGAGAATCAAACAACTATGAAAATTTCCTATCTCATGGCCTAAATTTATATCTAGAGTTATGTTTACAGTAGTTACTTCCTCAATATTATGAGCAGTTTGACATGAATGTTTATCAAGTAATGAATATTTTGTTTTCTTTTAAATGATTGATAGTTGTTTTGAGGCATGACTTATATGATTGACCAATAGGAGCCTTTATGAAGGGGTACCTTCATACCAACTAATCGATATTCTATAATCATGAAGGGTTATACAAAAAGTGTTAAGGATGGATATTTCATTAGCAATTTCTTATCTTGAATATTAGGCAGTAAGTTACCTATAAACACCCTTTGAATGTCAACATCTTGAAGACTATAGGAGAATTTCAAATAAAGGGATTAGTATCATTTCATAAAGTTTTTTTATTTTCTCTTTAGGTCCTTGATTACAATGAACTAAATTTGTTAATGTAACTTGAGGACTGATGTTCACTTGAAAGTGTTGGAGGAAATCATTAATGAGTTGTGTAAAGGAGGTAATTGATTGTTTGACAATGAACAAAACCAATCCAAGGCCATATCTTTCAATGATCTAGAAAAGATTTTCACCATGAGTGAATCTTCAAAAATAAAGTCTCTACACAAGATAGTAAAAACTAACAAATGGTTATTAGGATATTTTTTACCATTGTACTTTCCAAAGCGAGGTATTTCAATGTTTTGTAGTATAGGTGTATTTAAAATAGTGAACATTAATGAACTATGTGTAAGGTATTTTGGATGTTTACTATTGGTTTGATTTTGGTTTAAGTTTGAAATTTGTTGTTGTAATAATCTCATGCTTTAAATAAAAAGTTGATTTATCACAAAATCATTGGGCCACATGTTGTGAGAGTTTTTCAAGTATGGTGAACTAGTATGGAGGAATGGTGGGATATTATATTTCATGTTTAGGAGGGGTGATGAATATGAAGGTGTTATAGGTGAAGGGACAAAACTATTATAATTTCCACTAGAAATTCCTAAGCTTGAGTTTAAACCATTGTTATATTCCATCATTGATGCTATGATTGGAGGTGTAAAATTGGGAATAGAAGGCATTATTGTGGGAGGGGAAACTTATTTTCCAAAATAGTATAAAAATACCCTAGTTTTTTTTAAAAATCCAACAAAAACCCTAGTTTTTAACAAAAAATCTACCAAAAAACCCTATTTTGAAAAAAATCAACTAAAATTAAACAAATCTAATTGAAAATTTGATTAGAGAAAATAAAAAATCAAGAATTTTACCTGTTGGAGATGGATTTCAAATCGGATATCTGATTTGCGATTTCCACTGTGCGCCCGCCGCGGTTGAGCCGAATGCAAATGTGAATGAGTTTTGGTCGCCCGAAATTTTATATATATATATATGTCAACAAAATCGGATATCCGATTTGGATCGGATATCCGATTCTTAAATCTAAGTTTTTCCTCTACCTCGGTAGTCACCCGAGCCCCAAAAAGTCAACTCACCATTTTCGCGTTTTTGAGTCGTAGAAACACGTATTTTTTTCTCCATTGCCACTTTTTGGCATACCATGATCCTGCACACGCCCTATGAATAACTACAAATGTCAATTTCATGATTTATTTCATCCAAATAATTAATCTCATCCTAATCTTAGTGTTGTTGAACACATTCCAAGAACTTAGGAGATACATGAAATAATTAATGTTTAGGATTTGCAATTAAATGGCATCCTATTTCCAACATAATCTCTCTTGAAAAATGTTCTTAAAAAATTCCTTATTCCATATTTCTAGTTGTTGTTTGATATATTTCAACTTTGTGACAACATTAAAAAAATTCGTTCCTGCTAGGCTACATTTTGACCAGCATTTACTGATTAAGGTTAATAGATTTTGGTCCTTGAGCCACATCATTTCAAATTTAAAAGGGCATCATTCTGGACCCCTTTCCCCATAAATCAACAATTGAGCTGGAAAATGATCAGACCCTGGACCAACTAAAATTTTACTATCCAAAGTGAAGGGAAAACAACCCAAATCACCTTTGAAGAAGAATCTATCAAGTTTCTCTGCAATATTATAGAAGCCTTTTCTACGGTTCCTCCAAGTGACACAACCATTGTCTATTTGAACTTCAATTAACATATTTCTCTCCACAAAATTGTAGAAGTCAGATTGAGATTGAAGCACCCGGCACACCCCACCTTGTTTATCTTCTGATTTGAGAATGGCATTGAAGTCTCCCCCAATAATGAAGAACTCTATTCGTGAGTAATTAAGAACCTAATCCAATTCTTACCATACCTTCCTTTTCCATACACACGAAGCCGGCCCATAGACATTAATAAGAAGAAATTGCAGATTTGAAATTAAGCTTCTTACCCTGCATACAATCCAAGATTTTTTCTGAGAGATTTCTTCCACCAACACCGATTGTGGTTTCCATAGAATAAGGAGGCCACCAGACGCACCATCTACACCAGACCCAAAGACTTTCCAATTTTTAACCCTATTATTGAATTTGACTAACTCCTGCACACCTAATTTGGTTTCTTGCAACAAACTCACATCCACTAGATTTTTCTCCAAACGGTGCCTAACCAGACACCATTTGTTACGGGCATTTAAACCCCTAACATTCCACGTTAATATTTTCATTGTTGTTCAGGAAGAGCATCACTCTTCCCTACTTTCATCATCGAGTCAATCTTCTTCTGACCACATGCCTCTCCTACCCATTTTAACTTTTCTTGATTTGGAATCATTCCCCTCTTTTTAACATCACCACAATCTGGAGAAGTTTTGACCGTCTCTTTCTGAAAAATCCCTAACTTCATCTTGGCTACCTCTAGCTCTTGAGCCATTTTTCTCTTTTTACCTAGTTGCGACTCCACTAAATCCACTTGCAATTCCCCTTCTTCCTAAACTTCCACATTTTCCCAATCTTCAACCATATCCTCTGTATCCTGCTCTGAAGAGTGCAATTTGGCTGCCTCATCTAATTCTACCAACTCCCTACCAACAAAAATCAGAGCATTGAGCTCCACATTCCTGCAGTCCTCACCCAAGATCTCCAAAACCTCAAAAAATTTCCCCACTAGAGCTGCTTCCTAACATGGTACTTCCAATGTCTTTTCCCCTTCTTCCAGAGAAACATGCTGCACTTTCTTTCTTTTCTCCACTAGTGGGGATGTAATCTCCATTTCAGTGACTGCTTGATTGACTAGCACCACAGGAGCAACCAAGACCATAACCAAATATTTTCTAGATTTTTTCACTGAGGCCTCTTGCTTTGAAACCACCAAATTCTTTGAAACATCACCATGTGTCACCTTCCCAACTTTGTTTCTTGATGCTTTGCACCCTAAAGGTTTCACCAGTATAGATCTCACTTGGGAGTCAGGTATCAACTTTTGAACCCAACTTCCATAGTTAGAGATGAGTTCTATTTCATCCCAGATACATCGGTCTGGTTTTTTTTCTACACATATCCTAACATATATGTGACCACTTCCTTAGGGTCTTTCCTTTCTTTAGCACATACATAGCTCCCCAACCTTTTTCCAATCTCTTCGAGAATACTGAGATCCCAATATTTAGATCCAATAGATTGAGAAGTTTGTACCAATCTTGCACAACTTCTACTTCATGTTTCGAAGGATCAAATCCTACCTTCCAGTGCCTTAAGTAAAAGCCACAACCATCCAAAACCTAGTGCCCAACTGCAATCTCATCCCTAATAATCCTGAACAGACAAGTGACCAGAAAAAAACCATTCTGCAAGATTTTAAAGTGAAGTTCGGGTCCCCATTTCTCCCTCCACCAATTTAATAAATATTCCAAATTTAGATTGTCCCGATACCATTTGACAAATAACCCAAGATTCTCTAACCTTAAGATCTCATAATGCAATTTATTAGGGCTTACGACTAAGGAGATCCTACCTCTTTTCGAACCTCCAATAGGTGCCTGCTGATTTGATCCAGGGGACTCTGTAGAGTTATCTTCCCTCACATCCTCCCATTCCTCATTAGACCGCTTACACTGCCAAACTATCTTGAAGCCACCATTCCCACAGGTAGGGTTTTTCCCTCTTTCCCTATTCAACTCTATTTTAATAGAGCCACCTCTACCCACACACCCATAATCATTTGGCCATGGTCTTCGAAATTCCATGTTTATATAGTTGTTTCTCCCAGATCTACCCCGAAGCTCCCTCAGACCTCTGGGTTGATTTTGAAATCCCTAAAACTTGCTGCCTTGCCTATGCTCATCCTGACCTTCCTGTCGAGTCCTATCCTACTTTTTCAGCTTCCAAATACCATCCACATCAGCCTTCTGATTGGGATGTAGACCCTTATGCGCTCTGGCAGGATTACCTGCAACATTTTGACCACCAGTTTGTTGCCTTTCCCCACCCATTGTCGCCATTTTTCTTATGCTTATGCATTTGCTTAATAGAGAAAATAAATATTGTCAGGATAAAGTATATTATTAATCATTTAGATAAAACGAAATGAATCTAAATATTGATTCAAAAATTAAACTATTGAATATCGATAAATACTACTACTCAAACACAAGAGCTACAAAGCAGCAAAGTTCTTGCCAAAATGTGCAATAATAGTCTTGTTTTTATATCATGAATTAAAAGTTTGCGGTTAGATAAATAAATCCTAGTTTTATTTTTGATATCATGAATTGAAAGTTTGGGGTTAGATAAATAAATCAAGATAGATCCGCTACCATTTTGCTATCTATGAACCTATGACTGCTACTAGATTCAATTAGCATTGCAATCTATTTCCTTTTTAGGAATGGATTTTTGGATAAAGCATCATAGGGATAGCTGGTTGTTTGATTGATAGTTTCCCTTGTTCATCATCAGATTCTATAACTTTCTTGTTCTCATTCGACATGTTCTAAATAAACAATAGATTCTTTTTGTTCTAATCTACTTTTGAATTTGAAGCACAATCTTTTGTTGTGTTTATCTTTTATTTGGTGAACTATCAATCTAGTTGGTTATGGAAGAGAGGATGTTGGAGGGCTACACTCCTTAAAACTAGTTGATGACTGTTGTTTAGTGGCCAAATGTCTATAATATAGGCTAATCAACAACTTATGCACTTGAGTTTTCCTTGCTAATACAAATCCAATGAATGTTATATTTTGCAAATATTGAAAACTTCCCAAGTACAAGAAAATAGGGTTGGAAAATACTTATATTATTGTGATTGCCTTGTTGAGATGTATCCAATGATTACTATGTTACAATAGTGGGTGAAAACCCAAATCTAGACCTTTTATTAATACCCCGTGTCAGCTTGGTTTAGAGGAAAACCCTTAATTCTTATGTATTAAAAGTTTTTTATTTGGACCCACAATTAGACAATGAACAAAAGTTTGAACTGGATTCCTAGTAGAACGACTGTAGATCTGAAGTGAGGATAAAAGAAAAATTGGACCAAAAAAAATTGATTTACTTGGGATATTGTCCAAGCAAAGGGTTCGATAATGATAGTAATAGAAGTTTAGTACTACTTTGAAAAAATATCAAAATGGTTGCATATTCACCACTTGAACAAAGCTCAAGAGCAAGGTGAACTCCAAAATGATCCTCATATACATCATGCAGCTATATTATATTGGGGCGAGGACAAATATCCTCTACTATGTGTCTCATAACTAGGATCTCATTTGTTAGCAATGCATCAGATATGGAGACCTGTTGCCATGTTGGAATTCCCCCACCCACTCCAACTTCTTTTTAAGGATTTCTTGGTAATCTAGGCACAACTGATCCTACTTTTTTCAGTGTTTTTATAGCCACTTTTTCCATTTCTATTTTTTTTTGTTACCTTTCTTACTACTAAGAATCCTCTACTTCCAAGTACCTCCTCCACCTCATAATCATTGACCAATTTTCTTCCTTCTCAACTCAACATTTAGAATTATGAATCCCTTAGAAGGAGAGGAGAATTATTCTTCTTCTTTGGCCTAAACAAGGGCAATATCAAAGAGAAATTTTAGTTAACATAAAACCCTATTCAAAAAATACAAAAATCAGATGCGAACAATAGAGATTGCAAAGAGTGCAAGACAATTTAATATTTTCAAAAATCAATTGCTATGAACAAAGGAATTTCCAAGTATGGCTAGCTCCATTCAAAGTTTGCACAAAATGCCAATTCTAGTGCATAATTTCTGAAAACCAGTCAGGCCCAACATAGATACGAGAACAAAAATAAAGGACCCAATACATATTTCGAGGAAATTGATCAAGCCAGTACAAAATTTGAAGTTCAATGTCCAAGATGAATTTACAAATTCCAGTCCAAAATTTAATCATTTGCTAAGATCATTAAGAAAAAAATACACAAATTGGATAATATGTCAAACTTAATAAAAATCAAATAGAATTGGAAACTAATTAGGAAACTGAGCAAGCTACAAGAGAAATTGGAAAATTCGTATAAGTGCACAAGAAAGCATTTCCCAAATATGAAATTGCAAAAAGAAAGAAAGAAATATATTTAATTAATGTTTACAAGTGACAAAATAAGGTCAATGGATCTCAAGAATGCACCTTCCTACATTAAGAAAATGTTAAGAGATAAAAAGTACCCTACCTCAATCTCTAGCTCTAGACCAATGCCAAAGCTAGAGGGGTAACCCAAACCCCATCAACCCTGACAATAGCTAAATTGTCTACAAAGTAGAAATAGACAACTATGAGGAGAAATATTTAAAGAAGGTTCTAGCTAGAAAATGGAAAAGAAGCTGGAGGTCACAATTGCCACTAGTTTGTAGCAATACTCAAAGCATAAAACTCTAGAACCAATCTCTTCAAATTTTTGCTCCCCTTGAAACCATGCTGAAAAGACTAATCTAGTGAAGAGAGACAAGAGAAAGAACACCTAATCTCTCCCTCAACTGTTCAAATGCATCCTTTCCATTTTCATCTAATTTGTTCCTAAACACCCATTTTGTACCAATAATGTTCTTGTCTTTACTCCTAGGAACTAACTCCCATGTCTTGTTCTTCTCTATTTGGCTTAATTATTCCTCCATGGCCTTAACCCAACATTCATCCTTGTTGGCCTCATTTTAATTCTTTGGATCTATTTCTGATAACAAACAAATATTGGCTTGGTCACTTGATTGTGCAAGTTTCCCTGTTTGCACTCCTACATTTTGTCCCCAATAATCTTCTCTTTAGGATGATTTATTTGTATAGATTTTGAAGGAGTTTTTTTCATAGCCTTAATAGGTTTTTCAGATGTTTCTTCTTCTTTTGGAACCTCTTGTTCATGTTCTAATTCAAATTCTTCTTCAACATCTTCAAACTGCCATTTACTAGGCTACAACTTTTCATCAACTTTAACATTAGTACTTTCAACTATTCTTTTGAGTCTCTTATTGAAACACTTATATGATTTACTATGTGTAGAATACTCTAAGAATATGCCTTAATCACATCTAGATTCAAAACTACCCAAACCTTCTTCATCTGTTTTAATAAAGCATTTGCTATGAAAAATCCTAAAATAACCAACATTGGCTGACTTACAATACCAAAGTTCATATGGAGTGTTTTTGGTATTTACCCTTAATTTCATTCTATTTATAGTATACACAGTTGTATAGGAAACCTCTTTCCAATAGTTATTTGATAGATTGGAATATGAAGCATTGTCCTAGCCATCTCTTGGACTATCCTATTCTTCCTTTCTGCAACACCATTTTGTTGTGGTGTCCTTGAGGCTGCAAATTGTCTTTTAATACCATGTTGATCACAATTATCTAAAAAATCTCTTGAGGTGTATTCTCCAACCTTATCAAACCTCAAGCATTTGAGTTTGTAGCCTGATTTTTTCTCAGCCAACTTCCTAAAGATCTTGAATCTTTCAAATGACTCTTATTTGTGCCTAAGAAATGTCACCCAAGTCATCCTTGAATAGTCATCAATGAAAAATATAAAGTATCTCTTTCCATTTAATGCTCTTATCCTTGTAGGACCACACAAATATGTATGCACTAACTGTAAGGGTTTTGTAGATGAATGTTCTTTTGTCTTAGACCTAATTTTGGTTTGCTTCCCATGTTGGAATTCATTGCATATGCTACTCATAGGCTTGCTGATTTTAGGCATGTCTCTTACATTTTTATTTCTACTAACTTTGATTAGATTATCAAAGTTTAGATGTCCAAGCCTTCTATGCCACAATCAGATTTCTCCCACTTGTCCCATAAGATAAATGCTTGCATATCCATCTCTAGTTTTAGTCCCTATGAGACTATACACATTGCTTCTTGTACTTAAACCTTTAGCCACAAACTTTGTTGATTTCTTCCTTATTTCACAACCTTGATCATAAAAAAAAACATTATATCCACTATCGCAAATCTAACTTACACTCTAAGAAATTGTGTTTAAGACCTTCAACAAAGTAGACATCATGAATAGGTGTTTTTCCATCTAAAAGTAATGTATCTTTACCTCTGATTTGGATGTTAGTGTTGTCTCCAAAATTGACAAACCCACCATCATGGTCTTCAAACTTGGTGAATTTTCTCTTGTCACCAATCATGTGGTTTGAACAACCACTATCTATGATCCACAAATCCTTCTTCTTAGCATGCATGGTAGCTTGCACAAACATTGATTTTTCAGTTTTAGTGACCTTTTCTTTTTTCCTCCAAACTAATTTTGACTTTTCCTCCTTCTTATCGAGGTTTGTAAGATTCATCTTCTTCATGTGATGATCATTATCTCTTTTCTTTTGTTCATCAGGAATAGGTCTACAATACTTGGCTATGTGACCAAAACTATTGCAATTGTGGCACCTTAGATTGCTTAACACCATTCTCAAAAGGAGTTCTACTTATAAAGTTAGACAAGCTTCTAAGGATAATCTTACAATAATTAGCTTTGTGACCATACTGGTTACAATAGAAACAATAACCATAAAAGTAAGAGTTAAACTTGAATGATGCACCCCTTCTTGCAAGAGTTGAACTTGTGAATCTTTTATTTTTTATTTTTGATGAACTAACTGCATTAGGATAGTCATAATCAACATGCACATCACCTTGGTTATTTTTCTCAATTTCTTCCTTTTGAAGATTATGATTTTTTGAGTTTTTTCCAACTTCATAATCCAAACCAATCATGTCTTTGAATCTCTTTTGTTTTCCCAAAAGATCTTCCAACCTTCGGTTGTCATACCTTTCTAGCCTCTTCCTTAAACTCACAATTTCTTCCTCTAAACCTTGAAAAATCTTCTCTTTGGCTCCTACCTCCTTTTTTATCACATATTCAATTCTATTACTCTCTTCAAGTTGAGTTTTCTGTCTAATTATAAGTTGGTTTGAATCTTTGTTTGTTTTGGCATCTTTCAATAAAAAAGTAGTTCCCCTTCAAGGTCTACTTCACTTTCTTCAACTTGTTGATCCTCATTAGAAATATTGTCACATATATCCTTTTATTTTTCATTTGAACATACTTCATTAGCCATGAATAGAGTTTCTTCTTCTTCATTCATTTTTAAACCTTCAAACATTGCTCTAAGGGTTTGCAACTTGGCTTCCTTGATTTTGACATAACCTTGATAAATACTCACTAACTTGTCCCAAACATATTTTGCACTCTTATAATGCATGAATTTAACAAGGATCCCATTTGTCAAACCACAAAGAATGGCATTCTTGGCCTTGGAATTGCACTCATAAGATTTCTTCTCATCAATAGTAGAAGGAGGTTGTGAAGGAATTATATAACCTTTTTCTATTGATTTACATACATCAAATCCAAAAGAAGGCAAGTAGAATTCCATCCTAATACCCCAAAAAGAAAAATTAGTACCATCAAACAGAGTTGCTTTTGAGGTAGAAGATCCTTCCTGATTAGCCATAGTATTCCACTATCAGGATCAACCCAAGTTGATAAAAATTCTACAAGGAACCTATTGCTTTGATACCAATTGTAGGAATACTCAAGATCACTAAGAGGGGGGGTGAATCAGCGATGCACAAAAACAAAGCAATTAAACAACTTTTGAGTAGCATAAAATTGAATGGAAACACATAAAGATCACCATGACACAAGATTTATAAGTGGAAACCCTAAAAAGGAAAAAAATATTGTGTGAGTGTTGGTTGGGTTTGAAGAACCAATCCAATCCTCACAATTTATTCACTATTAGGTCTCACTAACCAAATTCTCACTGAATACAATAGAGAACCAACTCCTTATGAAATACAAGAGCACCAACTCCAATGTAAAGTACATGAGCACCAACTCCAATGTGAAATATAGGAGCACCAACTCCAATGTGAAATAAAAGACAAAAGTACGAAGTACTACTTTTTTTACAATAATATTTAGAACAATAAACATTCTCCCCTTATTTCTCCTTGCATACATGTGTCAAAATTTCTTTATAAGAATCTTCTTATCTCATCAAACATAAATAAGACTTAAACTCATGTATATATGAATAAAGTATCCTCAACCTCTACACTAACCTTGATTGTAACCTTCTCAAAAAACTACTACACAACTTCACATGGACATTTGCACATTCAAAAAACTACTACACAACTTCACATGTTGTTCTTACTTTCAATCAACCTCCAATTACCTATGATCTCAATCAGATCACACTAATCCGTGTAAAGAAAAACACATTTCATGTATACTTTCACACATAGACTCCATGAAACCCCTTTTATACATTGTTATTCAATTATTCTCTTCTATGTATTGAGTTGACAAAAACATGGTTTCATTGTCTTCAATACACTCTCATAGTGTTCAAATCTCAATCAAAAAATCCTCAATGCACTCGTGGAAACACATATACCATCACTATCTCAATATAGTTATAAAACTGTGTGTACCTAAAACTAGGTCAAAGACATCCATATGCCTATCAATGTGAAGGCTTCAGGAAGTAACCGTTCTCTAGTTTAAAAGAGAGATCCTTTGATCTTCGAAACCCACCAATTCACCAAACAAATATTGACCATCGATCTTGCTTTGGGTGGTGAAATATAAAGCCTTAACCTATGTAGCCGGCTATACCAAGGAGTAGGGGCCGACTGTCCAACAGGCTTAAACCCTCAAGTCATCACTAAAGTGACTGTCCACCGTGTATCACCAGTCAACAAGAAAATATAACAAAAATAAAGCTCTACATTGATAGTCTTCATAAGACATAAACCCTAGGTCTTAGGGTATAATATAGTCTTAGGGTGTTAGATGTGCTTAGAAATTTAGGTTATGAGGTATAGAAAATTCAATGGCCAAAACCCTAAAATGGGATTGCCACCATTTGAACTCCTTTATAAGTCTCTAAAACAAATAATAAGAAGTGGAATCAATGCTAATCTTGTTAAAAGATCATAAAAAAAAGATAACCCTAATCCTCATAAACACCAAGAACTTTGCAAATTTTTTAGGCTCAAATGACAATGCTCAAAGACAATGATTCTTTAGTATTTTCCCACATCTCTGCCTACAATTATTCTTTAGTCTCTTCCCTTAGTAAAAATTCTTAAATATGTAAAACCCTTTCATTGAATACTTGATTTATGAAATATGACCACTACAGCTCTTCCACTTTGTCATGAAGTTCTCTTTGACATTGAATGAACAAGTATGTTTTCATTTGCAACAACATCAATGACAAATCAACCAACTAACACCATGAAATTAATACAAGTACCATTGACATTATATGCACCTTTGACATCAATTCACATCAATGACAAAGCAGTCAACACTTAATCTATGTCTTCATTGTCCACCTCATTACATAAACTTGTAAGAACTCAAAATAGAAAATAAGTTTGTAAATGCACTCATATAAAGTTCCACAATAACTAAATATGTGTTCTTTGGGGAGGGTATTTTGTAATTACATTGAATTATAATGTGTAATGGGGGGTTGTGTAGTGCCTTGATTTTTCATCACATCAATATATCCTTGTAATTCTCACCTCGTGTGTGTGCCTTGATGCACACCCTTTTTCAATTTCTTATACATCTTTTTGGACATGATGTTGGGTCTACATTCTTGTGCACACTTTTGTGCTTGATTTTGGTTGGCATTCATATACCTCTTCCTCGTCAATATTAAGGGGGAAAATTATCATAGTGTTATACTAATGCTTCCTTGGTTTCAATGGAGTAGTGGAGGAACCTTCTACTTTGGGGGGGGGTTACATAAACCTACTCTTTTAATCTCCCTATGGGGTGATTATTTCACTGGATCATATTTTGTGAGATTCTAGTGCTTATGTCGAGCATTGTGATGAACATTTTAGTAGTGTACTACATGTCAATCGTGCATTTGTTGATCATACTCCAAATTAATAGTACTATCTACATCTTCAACTTCATAGATTTTGATTGCCTTTGTGTCATCTATGTATTCATGGTCAAGTAGTGTTCAATATGTTCACTCATGCAGTGGTTTTGTATCTCTTATCTTGATCTACATTTTTGGAGGTTCGTAGATTCCAACAGACATCGGTTCATCTTTGATATAGTTTACAACTTCGACATGCTTCAAGAGTTCTTCATCATCATGTTCCTATCTTTATGGGACACATTTTCAAGAGGTATTATCCTTCTCTTTCTCTTTTGGAGAGGAGTTTTGTTCCTTTTGGGTTTTCTCCTTTTTCTCCATTTGTGAGAGATCATTATTGTACATGAGTACCTTATCAAGCCTTATTGTCAAGATTCATATTTTCAGTGTTTAGCATACTCCCTAAGTGTCACTTAAGGGGGTTGTTCGTGTGAAAAGAGGTATTATCAAACTAGTTAGCTTTTAACATACTTAGTAGAGTCTTATTCACACTAAGCTTAAGCACACTTAGAGGTTATCTAAACTTGTCTCACCTCATGTAGACTCACCAAGTGTCCCAACACTTGTCCACAGATTCCTACACGTTTTCATACTTGGAGGGGCAGTCAAAGTTTGAAACCTGCCTTCTACCTTTTCTTGCTTGCATTTATAAGAAAGGTTCATTTATAGTACATTTTACAACACATTAAATTATTATGATATTTTCTCATTTTGCATATGTTCATTTGTGGATTATTTTGAGTTTGCAAGCATATCTTGGCTGATCCAACACTATCTTTTTAGTGTATAAATACTAGCAATTGCACCTTAGTGTGCAATGGGTACGCTGAAGAAGTGTGGAAAGTCAATTAGGATAAATTTTGATCTATTTTTTGGACTATATAAAATTATAATAATAAGTATAATTAAATTATTTATTAATAATTATAAATTTTAATCTTAAATTATTTATAATAAGTATACTAAATTAAAAATAACAAAATAACTTTTTCAAATAAATGAAAACAATTATTTAATTTTTTAAAAATAAAAAGGATATCGTAATGTTAAAATCTAAATGCGTTCATATTTTTTAACACATAATAATATAATTGATGCTGTTAAGGGGTTTTTATTTTATTTTATTATTAATATATTCAATCTATATATAATCCTATAGTTATACAATATTATTCTATATTTTTATTTTATTTTTATTTTTATGCTTATGTTTCATTATTAATTTATTATTATTATATGCTATAATAATAATTATAAATATATAATTATAAATATATTATATGTTATTTTATTTTTATTTATCTTATATCATATTTATAATATATTTTTATTATATTTATTATTATTATTTATTTTATTATAATATAAAAATATTTTAATTTATATTATTTTTAATTATATTATATATTTAACAAAAAAAACTAAATATATAATAAAATAATCGATAAAATTAGATTTTTAATATCAAACATTAAATCTATATCTCATGACCAAATACAAATAATTAATATTTAATATCAAACATTAAATCTAAAATCTGATGACCAAATAAAAATAAACTTTCAAAAACTTACAAACTTCACCCCACGTAATTAAAATAAAAGCAATTTTTATCATTCATTAAAAGAAAATTCCAAATAAATTAAAAAAATATATTAATTTGACATTTTCCTTGCCATAAACAAAGATTGATAAAAGTGAATATGCTTTATTAAAAGAATGATATAAATTACTAATATATCCGTTATTTTTTTCAACCAGCGCATAGATTTATTTCTTCCCAACGCATACATTTTTACTCAATGCTCAACACGTGGCCTAGCGGTGGTAAAAAATATGCACAGATGCCAACAGAGAACGTGTCTACGGCAAGCTATTGAAGAGCATAACGCAAGTGGAAGATATATTAAATGCACACTAGCGAAATGGATAAGACTTAAATATGAAAAGCATACTGGCGAAATGGATCAACGGCTAAAAAGTATTCAACTGCATTGTGAGCCCTCTCGTTGGTTTTGAACCACCCAAGGAAAAATGAGTTTGTAAAACTCAAATAAGGAAACGCCTTCGGCGTAATTAACTTTATTATACATACATGTTTATGAACAATACATCCTTTGAGATGCATGATCATTTAGAATTCACGTGCATCTTAAAGTGAGGCTTGAATGTAACGCTGAAATCAAAATCCTTACATTATTTCTCATTTGGTTTTGTGCAAATTTTGAAGAAATGTAAAAAGCATGTACATGATGACAAACAACACTATCTTGTGCAACGTTGGGCCCATTTACTAAACACGTATCCACAATCCTATTTTTATTCGCTTATCTTGATCTTGCATTCATACATCTCTATACCTTTGGACTATTTGTTTGAATATCACATTTATCCACACAATGATGCCCAAATACACATTGTTTATAATGATCACGTTGGTATTTTGTTCCCAAGCTAGGTCCACATTTGCAAGAATAAACTTGACCCACCCTAAATCAAAATTCAAATTTGGCCAATTGCCCCCCTTACCTTCCCACCCTAAGGCAAACCAATCACATGTTTGCATGACTTGATGTCATGTGTTAGGAATTAATTATTTTTATTACATTCATTCTAATCGTTTTCAATCCCTTATATCATTGTCAAATATTGATTACACCGGGATCACTCAAGAAGAATAATCAGTGATGGCATGCATAGGTTTGGTGCTTAAAAGAAGCAAATAATCTACATTCTAGGGCTTCTTTGTTGTCTTTGATCTTGTTTTCTATGAAGGGGTTCATCAAGGTGAGGAGCCCTCACAACTTGCTCGTAAGATAACTAAGGAAAGGTATTCAACATTACCACTAGCTTATATATTCTATAGAGAGATTGGATAACCATCTAACTAGCTTGCATAAAGGATAGAAGCTAGAATACAACATATGCCATGTTCACTAAATTTGGTATAGTTTGTGGTCATAAATTTGTACGTGATTAGTCAAGTTGGCAAAAAAAGAGATGAATATTATGATTATGATCCATAGAATTAATTCCCACAACCATTTTGTAATCCTAAGACACACAAATTTCATCATCATAGTAGATTTTTAAGCATTCTTTACTTCTAAAGCTAAGCAACTTATCCTTCTTATTTTCCCCTCTAAAAATAAAAAATATAGTATCTTCATGTATTTGATTCCATCTCTTAATTTCTATTTCGTCTAAGCCAATGTGTTTTTGAATTCCACATGATTAGCCTAGACTAAGCCTAGGGATCATATCACTTTCTATTTCAAGGATATTTAAATATTTATATGATGTATGAAATTTTAAAATAGAAAACATGTAAAAGATATAATTTTAAAATGATCATCAAATTAATGTTAATATGATTTATAAACAAGCTTAGTTATTACAATCCACATCTTGCTATCATTTTAGTTACATCTCTTGACATAATAAAAAATATCAATAATGAAAAAATCAATCTACTCGTAAAACTCTATATTATTAATCCAAGAAAACATAAAATTCTACTATTATAATCTTATTTATTTCCCTTGAAATTTATAAATTAGAAAAAATATAAAGATTAGAATTTCAAACACAATAAAACTGCCTATTATAGGTTTATCAAGTTGATTAACTTTGCATCAGGCCCTTATAAAAAAAAACATAAAAACACTCACATTCACATGAAATCACCTACTATACGGCTCATTAATGGCATTAGAGTGACCATTCAGCCTTAAAACTAAGTAATGAATAATATGGCATACCAGTATTCAAACACAAATCCATATATCCATTTCCTATTAACACAATTGCCATGTTAAAGCTTACCATAATGTACAGATACATTCAATTTATCTTTTTCATTTAACAAACTTACATAACATCATATGCATACCAGACAACGTACTTGTTTCTATCAATAAAGTTTGTTGTGACATCTTGGTAGAATAGTCTCTTAAGGAGCTTGGTGTCCGGTAGATGGAAGCATGTGTAACAAGTTTAAGGTATTTCGATTCTTTCTATGACAATGACTTTGAGTTTGACTGCTCTTCGGTTTGAATCCTATCATTCATTAACAGTTCTAACTCATCAGGAATAGTATCACAGAATGCTAGAATCATACAGATTGCATTCTAAGACTGCTGCCCTATAAAACTGGAGGTTTTCCTCGAACATCCTTGCTCGCATAACTGGGTCCATACTCTTCATATAAAGTAGATTGATACAATCTAGGATGAGTTTCATCAATCAATTCAGGAGCTGGACCAATCAGCACATCAGCTTGTGGAACTAAGAACATGACAACTGACATCCTGTACTGATTTGTATTTAGTATTTACCACTGCTCTGTGCTCTGCACTCTTGTATTTTCCATTGCTTATTATCTGCCATTACAGAACCCAAAATTCATCTTTACAAATCTCAACCAGTTAAGAGCTGGATATCTTGCATGTAAACTGTGGCATACAACAAATTCATCGCCAACAATTTATCGATAGAAAATTCACCGTCAACAATTCACCGTGGGAAAATTCACCGCCATGACAATTTGCTGCGTGAAGAATTAATTGCATTAATATTTTGTGGTTAATTTTTCGTGGCTGTAAATTGCTATTGGCGGTGAATTTTCCCACGGTGAATTGTTAATGGTAAATTTTCCGTCGATGAATTGCTGACGGTGAATTTTCCTAAAGCAAGTTTATCCTGAAATCCCTACAAGTAATAAGCAAACCTCAACAGTTATGCATTGGTGGGATATTTTAAAATAAAGCACATTTCATTACTAGTGCAAGTCTATCCATACAAGTACCAAGCAAACCAGCAAAGTTGCTGAGATGGAATTTACAAGCCATAAATCATACTCATTAATATCCAATTGCAAATAAACAAGATTATTTGGACAAGAGAAAATTGAATAAATTTACTTACCTCCAAGAAATCACCAACGTTGACAATAAGTGATCCAGGAACAGGGGATACATTAAACCATTCTCCGCCTTTCCAAACTTGGAGGCCCTCAATCTGGTCATCTAGCAGGACAGTGAGCACAGTTCCATCCGAATGGGGTCTAAGTCCATTCACCAAATCTGGCTGAGGACAAGGAGGGTAGTAATTGACTCCGAGTTGAAGCAGGGGTTTCTTGATCAGGGTTTGGACATAATCACAGTTCAACCCCAAGCCCTCAGAAAGCATGCCCAGCAACTTATCTGTTAACTTGAGTACCTCTTCTCCATAGTTTTCATAAGTTTCCCTTCATTAACCACTCACCAAGCAATCAACATCAATCCGTGCTTCAAATTGCAAATTGGCTATGTATGTTGTAATAAACTTTATTTACCTGTATGTGGGGTGTTTTTGGCCAGTGTTCTACTGCCTTGACGGATGTTGGGGAGATATAATTAACAAGGGCATCAACCCAATCCAAGACTGTGTCATCCGAGATGTCATAGAAGCGGCCATAGCCTTCGAGCAAATAAGTACCAGGCCTTACTGGACACTTATCTTCTTTTTTCTTCCAAATGAAGATCAAAAAATTCTTTTGACACCCCTTTAACCCTCTCCAACAATGAAAGCTCTATCCCGTGATTTATTATCTTCAAAAGCAAATGCCAAACCCCTGAATTCATTGACCCAGATAGAAAATATTCAAAACATCTAATTTGGGTATGTTTTTTTTAATGGTGTGAGGGTACAAACCTGGAAGAAGCCCCAGTCTTGGGCTGCTTGGGCCACTTATGTTACTATTTCGGAGTGGTGAGCTGCTAAATCGATGACAGGAATAGATTGTAGAGCTTCAAGAGCAAGAGATGGCCTTTGATCAGGTGGAAGAATATATGGAGCAGGGACTTCTTTAAATTGGCGGTCATGGAGTGTTTGGACCAGATCTATTGGCCTCTGCAGTCTCTCAAGTTGCATCAGAAGAGCTTCCATCGCTGGGGATAATGATAAGCACGGTGAATTCTACATTAGGAAAGAAGTCTTTTGAGTAATCGAAGAAGTACTAAGAGAAAACAGGAAAGAAGTCTTTTGAGTAATCAAAGACGTACTAAGAGAAAAAAGTAAAAATCGGGGAAAAACTCAAAAAAATATTGTGTTCTGTAGTCAGATTGTGAAATTGTTCGCTTTAGATCTCGATGAAAGCGCTTCAGTGAATCGATGCCCTCCCCTGTGAATAGATGCCCGGAACACGCGCTAGCCTGGAATTTTCCTCTATCTATAGTTGGCTAGCCCCCATCTTTTGGAAGCTATTTATTCTTTTATAAATTTACCCTAATAAAATAAGTGATGCAAACGTGAGTTTCTATTAGAGCGTGGTGCATTTTGATTTAGAGGAGAATGCAGATAAAAAAAGTAGTGACCATTCTTGTCATGCAATTAATATATTCGTGTGAAAAGGGGCAAAAATCTTGTTTCAAGCTCAAGAATCTAATTGCTTTAAATGCTTGGCTAAGAAAAGAAAGTGGATAAAAAAGTAGCGGCGAGGAAAGTTTGAGTCATAAGGAAGTATGCACATCCAACAATAGCGTGGCACATGATTTTATTTTGCCTTGAATTTAATAACTAAAACAAAATTATTGAAGTTTATTAAACTTTTGTATGTTGGATAAGTTGTGTTGATAGCAAGAATTCTACTGGGTTAGGTATGCACAAATTCTACTGCGAGGTAAGGTAGTTAATTGTCATATTAATGCAACTATTATGCTATAAGCTAGGACAAGTCTTTTGAAAAATTGAACTGAATGTATGCAAAAGTATTCTGGTGTTGATACTGCAAGAAAAAACTACAATCTATGTAAACATGTGAAGCATAGAGTGAAAGAGCATAGTCTGCCAACACATAAGATCCAAGCACCTTCACTATGTTGGATGCCATCGTAACCATTCCCAGCCATATCTTTCCATCCAGGGTGAAACCACAATAGTGGTTTACAATTGAGAAGATGAAGGAAAATCAACTTTTTTAAAAATTCAATAGGAAGGATGGTTCGGCCGAACCAGTTAAAGGTCAACAGAGAAATAGTATTTTAAAGGGGTTCGGTCAAACCCATGTTCAACCGAACCATGTTGAATTAGGGCACATTTATAAATGAAACCCTATCACTATCAAACAAA
Organism: Sequoia sempervirens; assembly: GCA_007258455.2. Classification (NCBI taxonomy): domain Eukaryota; kingdom Viridiplantae; phylum Streptophyta; class Pinopsida; order Cupressales; family Cupressaceae; genus Sequoia; species Sequoia sempervirens. The sequence goes on along the minus strand of VDFB02323023.1, from coordinate 216,566 downwards.
AAAAAGGAAAACTATCAGACCTGGAGCTCGTGTGCGGCGAACAACGAATGTGATTAACAGGGAACGATGAAAACTTGCAACGGGACCACCATTTCAACTTGAAATATCAACTTCTTCAACTTGAAATATCGACTTGGACGTCCATTAGCAGGTTGGCATTCTTTCACGGTGATTTAAAATTCCATTTGTTTGTAAATTTGTAAACTCCAATGGATTCCATGAGACCAAATTTTTCTGGTGAAATGGAAACAAATTAAATGAAAAGAAAATTCCAAACAAAATTTTTATTAAAAACTTGAAGGCACATTATGAGAGAAAAATTTATTGTTTATAATGAATATACCTTGTTTCAAGCTCTCATTTTGGCTCACGACTGTGAATTGCATTTGCTTGAAAGTTTCTAAAACCTTTTAAAAACAATACCCATTATTTAAAATTTGGATTTACAACTACCAATTGCATTTGCTTGAAAGTTTCTAAAGCCTTTTAAATAAACCCAGTTTTCAACCAAATTTGGATCTACAACTGCCAATTGCATTTGCTTGAAAGTTTTTTAAAGCCTTTTAAACAAAGTCATTTTGTAAAATTGGGCCTTACAGCTGCCAATTGCATTTGCTTGAAATTTTCTAATATTTTCCCCAATAGCAATGCATATATGTATGATATTATAAAAAAATTGGGACCACTTCAATGCTTCGTTTTCATAAGAACACATACCCCACTTGGGGCCTCAACCTTTGTAAAAACACTACCTTCTATTACTAATTCATTATATCATTTCTTATATAATAGCATTAACCTAACAATGAGATCTTCCTACTAATATTTTTGTCCATCTTTAAACCAAGTTTACTCAAACCTCTAATTAGAATTTAAAACTATTAGAATTATGAAGAAAATAGTCAACATCTATAGCCCGAAGATTTCCCCAAAATGTATAATCAAAATTTAATTTTGTTCCATCTTGAGGATATTTCTAACCTACAAGTATATCTGTATTTTAGTTCTCTCTATATCCATTAATAGATTGTGTTAAAGGCATTGCTTAAATTATCAACATGGAGATATTATTTGTGAATATTATTATAGACTTATTTTTCTTGTAAACTTGAATTAAAAATTATACTTGAATGGAACCTTAGAAAAATTAATAGGCTAGATTTATTGCTTCTGTATTATTGGTTGCATAACACTATTTTTCTATGAAGGAGTTTATAATAAGAAATTTATTCCCTATCATAACATGGAATAACAAGTGAAGCAAAATAGGGCTTGATTCTAGATAAGAAAATAATAGTTCCCAAAGGATCTCATCGAATAATAACAAAACCTTTAATAGAAAATTCAGGAAGAGTAAGATTAGAAGTATAAATAAAACTATTAGAATTATGAAGAAAATAGTCAACATCTATAGCCCGAAGATTTCCCCAAAATGTATAATCAAAATTTAATTTTGTTCCATCTTGAGGATATTTCCAACCTACAAGTATATCCATATTTTAGTTCTCTCTATATCCATTAATAGATTGTGTTGAAGGCATTGCTTAAATTATCAACATGGAGATATTATTTGTGAATATTATTATAGAATTATTTTTCTTGTAAACTTGAATTCAGAATTATACTTGAATGGAACCTTAGAAAAATTAATAGGCTAGATTTATTGCTTCTATATTATTGGTTGCATAACATTATTTTTCTGTGAAGGAGTTTATAATAAGAAAGTTATTCCCTATCATAACATGGAATAACAAGTGAAGTGAAATAGGGCTTGATTCTAGATAAGAAAATAATAGTTCCCGAAGGATCTCATCAAATAATAACAAAACCTTTAATAGAAAATTCAGGAAGAGTAAGATTAGAAGTATAAACAAAAATACATTTTAGGAATTAATAACTACAAATATTAAGATTAAAAAACCATTTTCAATCAATGTATACTTAATGCTCATATAGGTTTAGTACCAAAAATGATTAGAAGATAAATAATCTTCTATTAAATCACATTGAAGTGAAGTTTAGATGGAAGAAATGTAATCTCCATAATGTCAGTATATAATACACCCAATTTGGGCAACTATTTCAATAGGCTTAGTAGAAGAGGGAATATGGATCTTTTGTATAGAATTATGAAGAAACTCGTGACATTAAGGTGAAGTTTAAATAATATCCCAAAGAGAAATATTATATACTAAAGTTCTTTTATACTATTATAATCTTTAGTGTTCTTAAAGGGATACAAGAAGTCAACATGAAATACTGAGATTAGATAAAGGAAGAGGAACAATTTTAGTGTTGGTTTGTTAGTTTCACCAAGTGTTATAGGTATTCATTACTGCATAAAATTTAAAAATAAGAGTTTCAAGTATAATCATCAACAAAATAAAGGTTGAAATAAGATGGGTCAACAAAGGATAATTCCTAGGTTCATTAGGAATACCTGCCTAGATCATGAAAACTAAAGAAGATGATGGGATGAAGTAAAATACCCACACAAAGATTTGGAACATCAAGGATTGATCATTGTGCATCATTATAGAAAGCTCTAGTCCATTATATCTAGTTGTGGAATTTGTATAAGCAACTTTTAAATTTAAAAAAAATGTAAGAGTTGATTTATTTTACTATAATATCCAAGAAATTTATATAAATAAGAGTAATAAAATAATTATTAAATATTATCCTTAAATGAGTAAATATAACCATATTTTCACATGGTGGATTTTATATTATCTATAAGATTTGAGGTAATAGAAAAAATATGTACAGAGATTAAATCAAGTCATTTTCTCCTATTCTTTCGTTATTTCTTTCTTTTTGTACTAGGGTTAAATCTTCAAGTTTTGTTGTGTACTTATAAGAAACATTTGTTCCTTAGTATCATGTTCTTGTACATTGTATGGTAACTTTCATGATAAATATTATGTGCATGTGTCCCTTCCTCCTATCAGATTTTGTTTATAATGGATATGAGGAAGTTTATTTCTAATTTTTTGGTTTCCTCCTTATCAAAATATTGCTTCAATAATTTAGAAATCATATTTACAAGCTTATATCATCTCTCTCATTTTCTTCTCTTATTTGTACCTTCAATAATGATTACATTGATTTGACATGACCACCAATGTTATGTAATGATGCTTTCCCTTTATTACTAGTTGTAGGAAATAAATCTTAGATGAAACCTTTATCAATATTTTTTAAGTCTTTAATGGCACATTTTGTACTAGAGTGCACACTTGTAAATTTAAAATTTAGAACTATTTTAGATTATGTTTTGTGTGCAATCTAGTAATTTGAATGTTTTGATTATTAAAAACTAGATAGATGTTGAATATTTTTTTGTTAATGGTATGAAAATATTATTGATGAGTAGATGAATTATTAGAAATGTTTTAGATAAATATATTCTCTATATCTAGATATATTATTTACCAAGGTCTCATTGCTCCTTTAGGTGTACATACATATATAAAATGGAAAATGAAGATGTTCCACCTACAAAAAATTTGTTTGGAAATACCACTAATGAGATTAAAAAATTGAGAGATTCATTAGCACAGGGTGCGAACCCGGGGATATTTACTGAACCATGCATGTTAATATTGCATAGTCTAGAAAAACTAAAAGATGAACTTGAGAGGACTAGTGCATATTCCCTAGATAGAGTAGCTGCTATTCTTTCCCACATGCTAGAAGAAGTACATGGTGGCGTTCCCCTTAAACAAATACAGGATAGTGTGACCAAAGAAATGATAAAAGCCACTTGTTTTCCATTTTATCAAAATGTGTGTAAGGCTAGGGGATACCAGGTCACTAGATGTGTCGATCATGTTATGGCCTCATTGATCTACCCACGATTTCTCACAACACATGGTCTATACCTAAAAAATGACCAAATTCCATTGTATTTTGTTCAGCAGTTGTATGTTGAGGTCCATTTGGGCCTCAAAGTCAACTACCTGGACATTCCACCATACGCTGGTCAGGGGCATGGAAGGATTGTTGATAGGCCCACCTATCGTCGAGTAGATAGACCACCCCCAGTGTTTAGGGTATTGGTTGGTGAGAGGTCTCCTGCTCTCACCCCAGCTCTAGCCCCGATAGCAGATGAGGTTGTTGTTGCTTCCCAAAAGGAAGCAATTGACATTGTAGGTGACATTGCGGCTGCCACTACTAGGATATCTGATGATCATGTAGGTCAGTATTTGATGTCCAGACATTCTTGATCCATGCCATTTTTAGCACAGTGGACCACCATGGATCCTTTTACAGTCATCGGCATCCCTACTCCTACACAGCTTGATGCACTTACAAGAGATATGGCACGCAAGACTCTGCATTGTTTGGCTGAGGACCTGTTGGAGGAATATTCCAACATTGCATCAGACAATGGGATTAGTATAGAGCATGTTAGAGATAATTTGAGATGTAGAGGTTGTTCAATTCCAGGATCACATCACTCTCAGCCTAGCACTAGTGCATGTCAGGATCCACCTACAAATCATTCGGTAGCTGCACAGACTATGGGTTTTATTGACATGTTGATTGGTTTTGGTTTGTCATCACCGATGCCATCTCACCTGCATAGTCCTCTTCACTCATCATTTATGGCATGACATGTGATAGATCAAAGGGATACAGATGTTGATTTGTCACTTGACCGTATAGTTGATATGGTGGAGGCGTCCATTTCAAAGGACTTAGGTCATCCGATATCAGATGATGTGCATGTGCATGTTTCAATTCCTTCTTAATTACTTTTAAATTTTAGTTTTAACTTAGAGATATTCATGTACTAATATATGTATATATATTGTAGGTGGACATACCTCATGTCACTCCTAGCCTTGTTCCTCCAGATCATGTACATCAATGTGACTCTGTGGATGAATCTGTTGCCAGTGGACATGTGAGTTTTAAATTTTTATATATACACATGTATATGTACATGCATGTGTATGCACATAGATCTAGATAGATATTTAAAAATATACAAGTACATTATTAAAAATAAATTTTCTAAAATTTATTTAATATAAATTATATGTATTTAACACATTTTGTACACATTTTTATTTGCAGGGCTTAGCATATCCATCAGAGCAGGACCATTCTCATTCAGATGGTCGTTCGACTAGGAGTCGTCATTCATATTAGGCCCTGCACTAGATCTATGATCTTTACTACATGTATTTGCTTATATGATGATCTTTAGTATTCAAAATTTGATGATCTTTTCTTATAGACATACATTTGGCTCTTTGCTTATATACATACATTTGGCTATTTGCTTATATGATGATTTTTAGTATTCCACATTTGATGAGCTTTGCTTATATACAAACATTTGGCTATTTGCTTATATACATACATTTGGCTCTTTGCTTGTAACATGTTACATGTTTATACATTGAATCTATTTACATGTATGTATGTGTTTGCTTATGTTTTCATGTTTATATGATATATGTATACATTTGCTTATATTCAATATACATACATTTTCTTATTTGATGATCTCTTAGAACTTACATTTCCTTATATGATATACATTTGATCTCTAGTAGAATTTTAGGAAATGAACATGCCACTTTATAATTAAGTTCATTCATGTTGACCACAATAAATAATTTGCATGCACACCCATTGAATTTTATAGTAAGAAGTCAAAAATTATAAAATAAATGACTCTCAAGCTCAAGTAGACTAATGATATTTTATAAACGAGTTATAAAATATAATTATAAAGAAGAGGTAAGAACATTCCTTTTATAATTATATACCATCCTTCAAACACTTTCCCTCTAAGTTATAAATTTTTTATGTTAAATTATTTCATAAATAATCTCTTAATCTACACCATTATTAAATTATACAAAAAATCTATTCTTTGAAAGATTAAGAAAATTCAATTCAAATTATAGTTCTATTGTCTTTTTGACAAGTAACAAAATTCTAAAATTACTCTAAGATATATGTTGCATATCTATACATTAAAAAACAACAAACTCCACAATGAAATAACTTGTTTGATTACCACTTGATTCATTTAATGATCTAGGATGTAGTTATTCCATACACTAGAATAATTTTTTCCCCATATATGCATATAGATACAAGATTATTTTTCATTATTCCATATCAAATTGCAAGATTAATTCACATTTATATCAGTTGGAGCTCACGGATTTTGGAGACATCTTTAATTGAAGAAGAAAATGGGACAACAAAGAAAAAGAAAAAATGCAGCTCAACAAAAATTGTCAAAAGAAGAAGAACAAAAGAGGTGTGAACAAAACTTGGAAAATTATCATAGAAAGAAACAAGGTACACATGCTTGTTTCTTCTCTCTCTCTCTCTCTCAAGTGTGTGTTTAGGACTTTTATTAACACCTCAATTTTTTTTCTTATAAATATGCATGCCTTTTATGAAAACCATGTTAGATTTAACTTGGAAACTTTAATACTTAAAAATAGTCATCTTGCTTGCATAGACATTACCTAAATTGCTTATCATCTATTTCCAATTGTTTTTGTTCCATGTAATTCTTAAGTTTAAGAAGATTTTATTTTATTTGTTTCAACTCCACAAGTAAATAACTCATAGTCTTTCACTTTCTTTGCTTGCATGTAAATTCAAACAAGTAGGAAATTCTCAAGCGGAAGTCAAGCCAAATCTAGTTATTGGATCAAACAAATCCGGTGAAGAACACATGGACCTTGAATTTAGGGAGGACACCCAAGTTCAAACAATGCTTGTTGGAGAGGGGTCAGGATCACTTCCTTCTACTGGCATGAATGAGCATATAAAACTAGTTGTTCAAAACTTTTGTCACTTATAGCATCATGTCTTATCACTTTTTTTTCTTGCATACATAAACTTCACTTATATAGAATCATCTCTCACTTTTCTTTACAAAATGTGACATGTAGAAAGGGCTCAACAAGCAGGAAGTTCTCATGTTGAAGTCGAGCCAAATCTAGATATTGTATCAAAAGAATCCATTGAAGAACACATGGACCTTGAAGATAGGGAGGAGGCCCAAGTTCAAACAATGCATGTTGGAGAGTGGTCAGGATCACTTCCTTCTACTACTATGCATAAGCATATAAAACTAGCTGAAAAGGTGATGAAACAAATTTCTTATAGAAATTTAGATCATTTACTTGAAATGGATATGGAGAAGCTGAAATGTTATGCCAACTAGCCTTATAATAAGAGAAAGAGGTCAATGACTAAATTTGTAAATGGAAGAATCAATCATCATTTCAATCATCTTGATACACTTGAAAAAACCCAATTGTTATCACGTTTACTTCTTTGTAATGAGTTGAAAGAGTCATTACAATTGTTGGGTGTACATTCGACATCAAATAAGAAGAAACACATGGGATTACAAAAGGATATTGCTCAAAATGTTAAAAAGGGTTTAGATTCCATTGGGAAAGGATCTCGATCAGTGGATAAAGCCACTACAAGAAGGGTGATGTTGACATCTATTGTACATCAAGATATAGCAAGACAAAGAAAATTGTCTGCACTTTTGGCTGAAATTGGTTATAGTAGAACCACATTAATAAAATATGAGAAAAAAAGAAAGTTTTTGGATGAGAGTTCAGAAGGCAATTGGGAAATTATTTGTAGAGCTCCCCATTCTGATAGGATTGAAGATGTTGTTAGGGACTTGATCTCAAGTTTTTGGCATGATTAGACCCGTCCATCATCAAATACTAGAGATGTTATGAGACACAGGATTGGACCTAGTCTTTATGAAAATCATATCAAACATTGGCTATACATAACACAATTTGAGATGTATATGAACTTTTGTAATACATATCCTCATATAAAGATTGGGAAAACAATATTTGAAAGATTAAAGCCATATTATGTTTAGATAAACAAGTTTTTTGAAACTTGTTGCCGTTATCATATTGAATTTGATCTCTACTATCAGGTATTTCGAAAGATGAGAGAAGAAAGTTGTGGGTTTCAAAATGCACCTCCTAAACATGCAAGTTTGTTCATAAAGGCTATTTTATGTGATCATGAAAATGGACCTCAAATAAACTGCATAAAAGGAATTTGTGAGACGTGGAAATTTGGCTAAATTTCCTCCAAGAAATGAGGATAATGACCTAACAAAGACAGTAAATTGCAAGAGGTAAGTACTATTTTTAGAGAGTTTATTTGTTTCAATTTGATTAGATTGTTATTTGAATTCTCTAATGTAATGTTTCATTCATTGTGTGGTTTATTAAGTTTATTCACATATTTTACTCACACAGGTACAAGTATGTAAAGTTGCAAACAAATTTTGAGAAAGAATCCACAAGGTTGAACTATGTAGAAGAGGAGATTCCTATTGGAAAATTTATGGAAGATTTTTGAAAATTGATACAACCATACATACAACATTCCTTTTTTGCTAAGTGGCAAACATGACAATTCCAAACATTGAGAGATACTTTCCCATTTGGAATAGTTCTATCAGTAGTCAACTTTGTAGAAAATTACTCCTTCTTACATCAAAAGGAGATTCAATCAAAGTATTACTTTTCAAAGCAGATCACTATTATGGTTCATGGTGTTATCGACATGCACAATCAGAATTGGATGGTGTTGAGAGTACAAATGAAGAACGATCCATAAAGAAATAGTATCACTTTTTCTATTAGTGATGATAAAGAGCATGACATGCTTTTTGTCCAACATTGCTTTACAACTTTTTTTGAGAATTTGAGAAGCGGGGTGTAAAATTTGAAAAGAATTTTGTATGGTCAGATGGATGTGCGACACAATTCAAATCTTCACGGCCATTCTATGCACTTTGTAGATATCATAAAATCTACAAAATACGACATGTTTGGAGTTATTTTGAGAGTGGGCATAGAAAGGGTGAGCATGATGGAGCAGGAGCTTGCATCAAACGAGCTTTAAGAAAACATCAAATGAGTTATCCAGAAGATCGTATAGACAATGCACATGATGTTGTTGAATGGTGCAAGAAACACTTTGCATCAAATGTGGTGCACATCTTCGAGAACAAACCAACACATTCCACATAGACTTTTTTGGGAGATATTGGGTATGTATAAATTACATTTTCAAAAATTTGAATTTATTTAAATTTAAAAATTATCTATATATATATATATACATGTTTGTTCACATAAGTTTGTTTTTGTACATGTATCTAGGTGTGGACAGAAGATCAATGCATGGATGCAAGAGGGTAGAAAAAACAAGATCTTTGCATTGTGTTGGGAGTTCAGATAGTCGCCATGGATGGACATTACACACAAGGGATTACTCTTGTTTTTGTACTGAGTGCATTGCAGGAAACTTTGATCATGCATGCAACAACCAAGAACTTGGATATGTTGATAAATGGGATACAATGCCACTAGTTGTTTCAGAAACATATAGTGAAAATGAGGAAGAAAGATTTGAAGACATTCCTTTGATTTCAATTGAGCATGACCGTATATCAAGATTGGCTAGAAAAGGTACATGTGTAAGTTTTCAATAATTTTTATACATTATATATATCTAGTTAATGATCTTTAAAGTCTAGAGACATTTCTAATTTTTTTAGAAATTTTTTGTGTAAATTTGGTGTACAGGAGATGTTTTTGCAGTCATAGTAGAGCCTGGAAACATCGAAGGTGTTAGCTATTATTTATTGCGTTGCACAGAAGAGAGGAATAAGCTAACACAACCTAAAACAAGTGATGGAATGTCATTTCCCACAGGTGAGTTTGAATTTAAAATTATATATACATTGTGTTCACATGTGTGTGCATGACTGTTATAAACAAATTAAATATATATTGTAAAAACCTTGAGCATGAAAATGGTGTACATGTTCATGTCTTACTAAGAAGGTTCATGTTTACCATGCAGGTTCTATTGTAGTGCAAGGGACATATCTAAAACAAGTCAAAGTTGTTCAGCACGGGATTTATTTTGTTGACTATCAACCTAATAACAAGGTATATCAATATAGTCACTTGATAATTGCTACCACCCTACATCTTCACGCAGTTCCACATGCACATGGTCGAAGAAAATGGAGACTAGATAGTGAAGATCATCAAAAAATTATACATGTTATTGAAGAGCGGGCTGAACCAAAATCTTTGACTTAGATTATATCCATGATTTTCAAGTTCACTTGTAACCCTATACATGTTCAAGTGAGAACTTATAGTAAATTATAGATAGTTGTAAATCATTTTGCGTAAATTACAATTATATGTACATATTTGTTCCATGGAATTCTTAAGATCAAGAATCTTTGATAGCATCATCTCTCACATTTAATTATACACAACTTATATTTGTTTCATGGAATTCTTAAGTTCAAGAATCTTATATACAATTATATATACAACTTATATTTGTTTCATGGAATTCTTAAGTTCAAGAATCTTATATACAATTATATTATTCTATATTATTCCACAATATTTCAAAACAATGATAATGTACCTTTATCTTTATCTAATTCCTTTTCCGAGGAATTTAATTATTAATGCCTTTATCTGACCGACCCTTCCTTTCTTTTTCTGATTTTTCGATTTCCGATCTTTGTTTTTCGATTTCTTTGGATGCCGATTTGATCTTTTCGACCATTTCGGATTTGGATTTTTCGATTTTTTGAACCGGACTTTTATTTCGGTTTTATTTCCTTGAACCTTTTCCTGAACCTTCTCCGGATTTTGTTTCCATCGACTTTTCTTTACGATTATTATGATGATGCGCGATTTTGTTTTGATTTCGACATCGACCGTGACCCTTTTTGATTTTTTTTTATTTCATGATGATGAAGCTTGATGATTATTTGACCTCGAACCCGATCCCTTTCCCTCGAACCTTTCGACTTTGAACCTTTTGATCCGACTTTTGGCCTTGTTTTATGATCCTTCGATGCTGACGAATTCGATTTAATCCCCGGAATTCTGGAAATGACATTTTATATATACTTAATCATTAATTATATTATAATAGTAATATATAATTAATAATAATTATATATTATTATTATAATACTATTATTATTATTAAAATATATTGTAATAATAAGTATATTATATATTATAATATAAAAAGAATAAAATACAACTATTAAAAAATAGGAAAACAAAAAAAAAGGGAAAAAAAATGGGAAAACAAAGATCCATGTTAAGGGGTTCGGCCGAACTAGTTTACCAAGTTCGACCGAACCCCTCTAGTATACATTTTTTTATTGTATTTTAAAGTGGTTTGACTGAACCTATGATTGACCGAACATATTTTCTTGGTTCGCTCGAACCACCATTTTTTTCTCCTCACCCTTCGAGGCACCAAAATTGTCCATAATTTGGCACTTTGAAGCTCGATTTGAAAATTAAAATTGAGGAGACTTCACAAACCCAACTGGTATCAGGTAGCCCTCAAAACGAGCTATCCAACAAATATAATTTTAATATGTTTTGGTTTTATTATATATTTGTTTTTTAAGTTTTATTAAATATATGTTTCTCACCGAAAATGAAGTTCTCTATTATGCACATCTGGAAAAATAGAAAATTATCAAAAATAAATTTGAAAAATATGAGGCACTAGATATTGGAGTCCTTCATCCAACAACAAAAAAAATAAAAATTCGATACATACAATAAAATTTATGTGTTATACAGTCGCACTATGTCTGAATTGTAATTGGTTTGACTTTGAAACTTGATTAAAGAAAAAATATTCAATAAAAAACTATCTAACCAAGTGGAAGCACTAGATATCGAAGTTACAAATATAAATTCGAAAGAATTAGAATTTCATCCTTTAAGGAAAAAAAATTATGCTTTATACGGTGTGCGTCACTTTTTAAAAATGTTGTTTTCTGAAAAAAAAAACAATTTTCGTGGGAGATGGAAAAAGAAGTGCAATTTGATTCCAAAACTTTTGAAAAAAATATTTTTAGAATCTACAGACAAAATGTGGAGAGACTCTAGTTTGCACCATTTTCAAATTCCTCATGGTTTATCTGTTATAGGTGCCCCAATCTGAATATTTAGTTAAAAGTAATAATTTCAGTGTCTAGTTTGGCCAAAAATTATAAACCACTATTGTGGGATCACCCTCCACTAGAATAACACAAATTCATACAGATTATAACACATTGTGTGATAATTCAGACAAAGCACAAAGATTTTATGAGGTCCAAACAAGACTATGTGGTTGGAATGTGGTAATGTTGTTTGCTCCAGATGTTCATTTCAAGTACATAGGATTGCTATGTGAAAGCAGTCCATTGCAACAGGAGATTCTAAGTCTTCAAAGGTATAAGAACATATACGAAAAAGAATACATGCCACATTGGGGAAAGTAAACTTTTTTTTTAAACATACAATCATACACATCAAGTGTCCTAGTTATTAGATAGTCAATAGAGCAATTTCTATATGACTTAACTGCTTTCTCCTCTGCAACAAATGCATAGACTGTCCTAACATTTCAAAGCATGTGTTCCATTCAATACAATTGTTTGAGGTCTACATTGAAAACACAAAAAAAACCAATTTAAGCACTACAGCGAGATTGAAAAATAACAATGTATGTGGTGCATTGTTTCACAATTGTGCACTTTTGAGCTCATTATAGTCTACGTAGTAATATGATTTTATAGAATGCTCATCCTTTTCTGTGACCCATGGGTGGTAATGTCAAATTGAATTACGACTTATTTTAGTGGTAAGTGATTCCACTTCATCTTGTAAATGCACATGGCATTTTCACACAACTCATGAATGAGATATACATTAATTGGTAACTCTACTATTGTTTACTTGGACAATATTTAGGTTTATATTAAAACTGAAGAGGAACAATCAGTGCATTTAAGAGCTTTGTTTGAAAAATTGGGAGAGTAAAAATTATATATAAATTTAAAGATTTGGTCAAGTTAATACACCTTGTCCATATGAGTACAAAAAAAATAGGTTAGAGATAGATCAAAAGTTTATTTGGCATTTAAGAAAGACTGTAGCACTCATCCCTCTAATGAGAGAACAAACTTCGCTCAACTAATCTAGTTTCTACATAGTTGATATTGAGTCTGATGCATCAAATATGATTCTAAGAAACATACTTAAGATCACCATATAACATACATGTGGGAGAAGCTCAATTTGGGCCCAAACTAACCTCAACAAGAATTTTAAGAATGAAGTGATTCATCAAGTGTATTTCTTGGAGCAATCATTAGCTAGAAGGCTCAACCCATAGCATATAATAGTGAGGAGATTAGTGAAGTAAAAAGAAAGTGCAGCACCAATGATCAAGAGTTAGCAATTGTACAAACACTGTCATTGGAAACATTAAATATTTGCATACATGAGATAAGTTAAATGCTTGCTATGTAAGATGGTTAAACTATTTCCAAAGACTCACTTCAGTGATTAAACCTAAGGTAGATAAATATAAATTTCGTATAACATTTGTTATGTCAAAAAAGAGCATTCTCATGTCTAATGAGATGCTAAGTTTTGGACAACTTAAGGATGCTCCTAACTTTGAGTAGTTGATTGTTCTTTCAAGAACCGATGATAGACAATTGTATTGCATATGTGGAGTAAACTATCTGCTATAGAGAATATATCCAAACACATATGTGCTCAATGAAACCTACCAAAGTGATGAGCATTCTTCCACCATGAGGAGGAACATGAAACCTTCAAGTGAGGATAATATATTACCAAGTGACCAATAGAAAATTATTGTAGACACCAAAAGGGATGGCTTCATAATTTGAAGATTGGATCTAAGAGCTATCCCCAATCTATAAAAAAATCTCCATCATGAGAGGTGAAGGCAAGACCAATTTCATAAGGATACAAGTGTAGGTGGTGTGAGATAATATGGTGGTGACATTATCCACCATAATGCAATGCCCTAAGGAGTTACCAATGCCCATATAACATGAATAACACCAAAAATGGAGTGGGAGATTCAACAGGAAAATGTGTGCTAGTTGTATTTACAAAACTAAATGATTTTTCTTCATTTCTTTAAAACATTATTTTAATAAGCTTTTGAAAAAATACATGTTTTTACAAGTTTCAATTAGGGGTTCTATTATACTACTAAGAACTTAATCTATAGGAGAATAGTGTTGTGTTTGAGAGGTTTGTTATAATTTGGTATAAATGTTAGTTTAAACTTTATTTATTTTTATTTGTTAATAACATAAGTAAATATGTTATTTGGTCTGCTTAGTTTCTTTGGTTCGGAGCCATTGGGTCTTCTTTTTTAGAGGTCTTTGTTTGTTGGTTGGGTCCCTTTTGGTTTCCTATGCTCGTTTTTCTTGTGGGACTGTCCCACTTTGGCTTGCAACTGCGTTGCACATTGTTTGGTTCTTTGCTATTACCTAAATGTGTTTTTATAGTTGGGTGGTTTTTGAGCATTTATTCCAAATCCTAGTTGTTTTTTCCTCAAGTTTTTTTTTATTGGATGATGGCTAGGCTTATTTTCAAGATTTTATTGAATATCTAGATGAATTTAAGCCTAAAACTTGTTTTGGTGGTTCTGTGGCTATTATTTGGTTTTAATCTTTTTGTCCAAAGTATGTTCCTAGTGCAGAGGTTACTGAAGGATGCTACAATCACTTGTTTGGTTGTTGTGTTGGCTTTCTCCTCATATCCTATAGAGGTGGGTTCTTCTCCTTTTGAGATGGAGATGGGAGGTTGGTTCCCTCAGTTGTTGATCCTATTGAGGTGGACGCTTCTCCTATGGAGGTGAAGGTTGAGGGGGTTCGAGAGTTCAAACTACAACAGATTCGTGGGTCATAATATCCTCTCCATTAGAGGGGAGCTCTCTCTTTTAGAGGTGGAGTTTGAGTTGGTTTCCTAGTACCGGGTGAGCTTGTGTTGTAGGGAAGTTGATTTCCTATGGTTTTTTGTTGTTCATCCCAAAGCCTTCATTGAGGTGGTGCTTGAGGGTTCAAGGTTGTTGTCAAAAATTGGTTGTTCTTTTTGGGTTTATGGTCCCAATCAAAACCTTATTGTAAGGAGTTCAATGGGTTCAAGGTCCCTGCCAAAACCTAGTTGTAATGGGTTTAAGGTCCCTTCAAAACTTATGGGTTCTAGGTCCTTGTTAAATCTTGGCTTAGGGTTTGAGGCCCCTTCAAATCCCATTTTTTGCAACATTTGGTTGTTATTGGGTTGCGGTTTAGTTAGATGATTATTTTTCTTGCAACATTTGTGTCTTGTAAAGGGTTTTAGGTCCCTTCAAAACCTTCTTGTAATGGGTTTCAGGTCCCATCAAAACTTGGTTTTCCCTATCAAAAACATAAGTAAATATATTCACATTTTTTTTTGTTAATTGGCATATGAGTATTTGACAGTTTTATTTATTGAATGAGTACCTAAGTACAATATGACAATGCTTTTGTTTTTTTTAATATTAACTCCTATTTTAAGTTTTTCTCTATTTAACTCATTTACATATAGCTAAAAATATGTATACAATTATTTTGATACACTTTCCACACATTAATGTGTAATTTTCATGTTATATAGATTTAATGTAATTTATACCATATACAAATGAAAATTTATAAAAGTTAAATAGTGACAACTTCCTTTTTATTTGTAATGCTAAGTTAAAAATAATAAGATTGTTGACATTATCAAGGACAAACAAAAAATACAAAAATGTGCTCCATGTTGAAATATTGTAAAGGTAATGACTAATAGTTTTTAGAGGGATTAATAAAGAACAATATAATGAGTGGATGTGGTTTATATTTGTAGAAGAAAAATTTCTCTATAGTTATTTAAAAATAAAAATAAAAAAATTAATTTTTATGTAGACCAATTTTAGAATCTAAAGTAACTTGCATGTTGGGAGAATTTTTTTAATATTAAGGAAAGATAAAAATAAAAGTCCATTTGACCAACACAATCATGTTTCACATTTCATATTTACTTTTACCAAAATTATCTTGACCCATTTATCTAAAATATGCTCTTTTCACAAAATGACCTTCTATTGAGGACAAATAAATTTATCATGATGAATTTTATTATATAAGGGTCATAATTTTCTATTTGTACATGTCAATTATGCAAATTCATTTCCACATCAATAGATCAACTACTATTTGAACTCATACCATCAATCTTGACCACCCAAAACATACAAAAATAGGAGAAAAAGTAACAACAAACAAGATTAAAGAAACTAAGCAATGAAATTATAATAAAGACAACATGTATTAAATCCAATTTTTCAAAATGTGTGTAAATAGACATTCATAATGAATAATATATACATCAACTATTGTAGGACAAAACAATACATCCACATATTTAAACTCAACAAAATCAAGCATCCAAATATTACAAAATTATAGATAAACAACATCTATTATTTTGTTGAAGGCTAAATTTACTAAAATTACATTTAAGTTTGTGTAAACTTCCACCTTTCCTTAAAATAATATTTCTAAATAAAACTTAATTATACCATTATAAAATTAAACACTTTAAACAAAACTATTAAATATTTATATTAAACCTACAACATACACGTCACACTTGAAGTACAATTACTGATTTCAAATTTTATATTATAGGAACTTAAATACCAACAACATCCATTTAAGCTAATACATTTCCAAAGTATTAAAATGCCAAAAAAATTGTTTAAGCTAATACATTTCTAAATTATTAATAATAATAATAAAGATTGTATTATAATGTAAAGCTTTATAATAAAAATTTAAACCAAAAACAAATCAAAGAAACGACGCACACTTCTATAAATATATCACCCTTCTCTGGAATTTATGACTTGCTATTTTAAGAAGAAAATCCATGACATGTTTTTCTTAGAATCTTAAATGTGGCCAAGTTCTTTTTATAGTAAGAAATTATTTCATCTTCATTCACAATTATGCTTTTTCTCAGAAACCACCACTGCTTTTTATCTGTAGTATTTACTAAAATCTCTAAAACTCAAATTTCATAATAAAAAAAAGCTTTCCAAGAATACGTTCTCGTCATATTTCTCATAGGGAATCATGCATCATAGAGTTATCGGGTGTTGAAACTTCAATTTCCTCCTACAAGTGGTTTAACATGTGAATAAATGATATTTTTTAAATAATCCACCTACTATGGCATAACATGCAGACTTATCAAACACATGTCATTAGAAAATGAGATGTAAATGACCTGAACATAAATTGTAGCACAAACAACAAATGTCAGCATCTTTATCTGGATATATATCTTGGCTTGTTAGAGGCCATTAACTATAGAGATACATATTTCTATTCGTTGAGGTTTTTTTTTACAAGGTGTCATTAACGGATTTGAAATATTTTATTCTTACTGTTCAAATGTGAGTGGTAACCAAGATGGAGGCAACAACAACTAGGTTTTTATTCCATCAATAGAGTAAGGAAGGATGGTCCTCGAATAGATGAGTTGTAAAGGACACTGTTGATTACATTTTTTTAGTGATCTCAACCTCCTTCAATGTACATTACATAAAAAATCTAATAGATATTTACAAACAATCTCCTAAAGCAATGTTCTCTATGAAAGTTGTTCTCCTTGGTTTCCTAAGTCTTAAATTGTTGGAACTATGTTGATAAGTATCCTAATCTATAATGTATTCCATATTTTGTTTTGATAAGTATTCCTTTACATGAAATTGACTAGTTGTTCAAATTGGTTGAGGTCATATACCTTGTAGTTTTCTAAACTCTTGCGTATGTTTCTATTTTTAGGTTTTATTTTAGTTGTAATGGAATATATTAGAAGTAGTTGTCACCATTTAAAAAAAAATAGTAGTTTAGAAAGTAGTTGCCACCATTTTTTATTAAAATAGAATTTTCTAATTTCAAAAACATGTGGCATCTTAAGACCCTCTTTTGTATCATATCTTGGTGCACTTACCCTAGTAGGGTCATTGGCCCCCACTAGTCCACATAGTGAACTAGTCAACATAGTGAACTAGTTCACATAGTGAACAAGGACCAAGAAGAGAAGTTGAAATAGATATAAGCCATATAACTCCAAACCAACCAAAGGTTGGACATGCTAATGTTAGGGAAACCAAAGATTACTAAACAAATAAATTATTATATTAAGGAGACCAGAGCTATCAAGAGATACACAGGGAAGAAGAAAATGTGTAAATAATATACCTTCTTCCCCTTTTGAAGAAATCAATAGGTCCATTAGAAAAAAGAGCAACTCCATCTAACAACTTTACCATAATTATTTCAATTACTATTGGTTGGCTCATAAGTGGATCTTTCTAATATATCATCTTTCCAAAAATTTAAATTGGGAAATATACTAGAACAAAGGAGAAGGGAAGATATTCTCAAGAAGCATATTGATTTAACTGAGCAATTAAAAGGAGTTGTTAAGGATATTGAAAATAAATGCCACCATATAGGGGTGCCTTCAGAACCTCTGGTTTCTTAGATAAATATTTTGGTGCATGGGTACTCCAAGACTCTAAAGTTTAAAAATATGATAGAGCATAGAATGGATGAAGAAAGGAATTTAAGTGTGCAACCACATATTCCACCTTAGATAATCACATAAGTACGGTAAAGAATACTAAGGGTGATATTAATGATTTGTATCAATATTTTCTTCAATGGACCATAGTCAACACAAATATGAAATCACAAATGGACCAAACTAAACAACATATTCTAAAAATAGAAAAATATTATGATTCACTCATAGATTCAGATTGCTAAACCTGAGGATAAATGGAGACTTTACATTCACAATTTTAGCAATTGCAAGACCATACCTAGATTGGACAAGGTGTCAATTATGTCAACTTTGATAAATTAGTTTAAGGCTAACACATGCCATAGGATTCCTCAAGGAATAACAAAACTAGCTTAGAAAAATTATATCCCCATAACGTGTTGTAGAACACCTTTTACACATATCAATGTACAAAATCAACTACTCCATCTTGCTAAAGCTCAATGGGACAACACTTTTGATAACCTCAAGGAGATCTACTAATCCATCCTACTAGTTCAAACTTTGTCCATATAGAGTTATCTTGAGGAAAAGATAATTGTTTAAAAGGGGAGATGATGTTAGTAGGGGGACGACTAGAGCCAAAAAAATAATGGAATTCCTACCAAAAATCTCCACAAAGGGGTTGTAGAGCTCCTAGTTGTAGAGAAACCCTATGATAATATACTAGAATTTGAGGGACATGTCCCACCTAATAGATATATGTATAAGAGAAAATAGAATGTAAAATTAGTAGTAAGAATATATAGAAGGAAGAAAGAAAATATTTTAGATGCTAGAAATTGTAATGGGCTAAGCCCCATAAATGTACATGATGGATATATATAAAATTAAATTTTAAATGTGTTATGGTAGAAGGAAATTAACCTTTTGTTTATATATTTCTGTATCAACTAGTCTATTCATGGTCTTCATTAATCTCTAATATCTCTCTTAATACCGAGTCTGGGGTATAAACACAACATATAGAGATTGCTTGGTGCTCAATATATCGATCTATTTTTACCCCACTTTCTTGCTAACAAGCATCTCCTCCTGCATTCACTCACCACGAATTCATATGATCCCAATATCCACCTCAAAGAGTAGGGATGTTAATTATGGTCTTAATTGTATATGTTAAAGGTCTAGTATATGTTTATTATTTGGTCATTTAGGTAGTTCTATATAGATGATTCTACAAAATATATCTATCTCAAATGGTTATTCAATAATTAAAATATTAGGTTCTTATATTACTATATTGGACTTAAAGTGTGGAAAAACCTTAATTAGATTTTGGTATCTCAATCGAAATATATGTCATGCCATTTCTCAAGAAATTTAGGATGCAAGACTACAATATCACATGTCAATACCTATGGAGATAGGACTATAACTTTCCTAGGTGACTTGATCCATCATTTTGGGTTAATTCTACTCATTATTGTAAGTTGATTGGAAGTCACATTTACTAGATCTACAATAGGCTATATATCAACTACATTATCAAGTATCTTTCAAGGTTCATGAAGGAACTTAAGGATTCACACAAGAAAGAAAAAATCATGTTGCAGATACATCTATTATACAATGAAGTATGGCCTATAATATAAATAAACTAAACTTTTTCCTTTATAGGGATACATGAATGTAAATTATGTAGGTTATTTGGATGATAATATATCTACTTCAGGATTTATTTTCTTGTTGAGATCTAGCCTTATATTATTAGGGAGGAAAAATAGTGAACTACTATTTCTCACTCTTCAATAGAGTTAGAATATCATGCCACAAGTAAAGCCATCTATGAAGTACTATAGTTATGTTGCATTTTGATTGGATTTGGATGCTCTTAAATAGACACATCCTACAATTATAATTTACAATAATAAAAGTGTGTTGAAGCTTTTTTGGAATCCCATTTTATTTGAGCATGCTAAACACACAGTTTCTATGCCAATGCATCTATAAATAGGCACTATCTATGCTGGCTACAAAATGCACCCTAGGATGTCAGATTGTCAGTACTCTCACCCGTGCATGTCAACAATACCCGTCAGAAAAAAAAATATATTAAAATTAACGGAATGCACGACAACACAGGCACGACAACCGTTCAAGTTTTTTAAAAAGCAACCCTTACGTTTTAAAAAAGTGCCGCTTAAATATATATTTAAAAAAATTAAAATCAGAAATAATTTTTAAGTAAATTTAAAGTAAAAACAAAGTAATTAAAATAATATAATAGTTAAAATAAATAAATAAATAATATAATTGATTATTAATATTTATTATTATAATTTGTATATATATATTATTTACATTTATATTTATATAATTATAAAACATAATATACTATGTATTTTATTATATATTATGTATATTATTATAATAATGATACTATAATGCATTTTAATTATTTAATATAAAATAAAAATATATAAATAAAGAATATTATTATATGTAAATTTTCAAATAATACAATTTATAAAATTTACATATAATAATTTCTTATATTTGCATACTAGTAAATAGTTTTTAGTAAATTTAAAGTAAAAATAAAGTAATAAAAATAAAAATAAATAAATAATATAATTGATTATTAATATTTATTATTATAATTTATATATATATAATATTTACATTTATATTTATATAGTTATAAAATATAATATACTATGCATTTTATTATATACTATGTATATTATTATTATAATAATTATACTATAATGCACTTTAATTATATAATATAAAATAATAATATATAAATAAAGAATATTTTTTTATGCAAATTTTCATATAATACTATATTTATAAAATTTACATTTAATAATATTTTAAATAATTTTTAAGTAAATTTAAAATAAAAACAAAGTAATTAAAATAAATAACATAATTAATTATATATATATATAATTTACATTTACATTTATATTTATATTTATATAATTATAAAATATAATATACTATGTATATTATAATAATGATATTATAATGCATTTTAATTATATAAGATAATAATATATAATAAAATATATAGTATATATTTATATTTATTATATGATAATTTAATAATATATAAATAAAAAATATTATCATATGTTAATTTTCATATAATATAATTTATAAAATTTACATAGAAAAAATTACATATAGTATATTTATTTACATACTAGTAAATAATATATATAAATTATAATAATAAATATTAATAATCAATTATATTATTTATTTATTTATTTTAATTTAAAATTATTTAAAAATTACTTTGTTTTTACTATAAATTTACTGAAAATTTTATTTATGATTTTAAGTTTTTAAAACTGAAGGGTTGCATTTTTAAAAAACTAAAGGGTTGACGTGCCTGCATGGAGCTAGCTATGCAGCCTACAAAACCCAATGTGCATCCCATGGGCTGCCATGCTAGGCAATGGCTATCCAGCCCCGAAAATGCACTGGGGCATGGATGGCTGCATACATAATAAGCATACATAATAAATGTAAATTTTAACAGTTTCTACTATCCGTGCATTTGGCAGGTCCGTAGCATCTCCACTAGCAAGTTGCCGTATCTGTGAGAAGGATAAATCATTTTCCCCCGCCTTGCTTCCTGCGATTAAACAATTGGACCAAACGTTAATATAATACTAAACATTAATATTATAATATTAATATATTATGATATTTTTTATTGTTTTTAAAATCTTTATAATATTATGGTATTATTTATAATAATATAATATTCAATATTATGATATTAATTATATAATATCATAATATTATAAAGATTTTCTCCCCTTAAACTTTGATGCAAATTGTCCTTATTTTCTTTGCAAGGTTAAATGAAAGTTATTTAAAAAATATAAGATTATATTTTAATTTTGTTTTTTATTAAATATAGCATTATATTTATTTTACTTTTATAATTTTAAAATTATTAAAATACTTAAATTATTAATAAAATTTAATAAAAAATTAAAATTTTGTTTTAATGTAAAATACATAAAAATATTTAGTATAAAAATATATATATATTTTTGAAAAATTGTTTCTATTAAATTAATTTAAATATTAAATTTTGGTATTTTTAATATAAATTAATATTAGAAATTTTGATAAAAATAAATTTTTATTTATACTTTTTAAATTTGATTACTTAACACAACTATCATGTTCAAATTTTTAGAGCAAAAATTTAAATATTTAACATATAAAATTTTAGGTAAATCTTTAAATTTTTAAAAAATTATAAAATGTTCATATAAATTCTTTGAATATAATGTTTGTTTAATTTTTAAAATAAAATAGAAACTAAAAATATTTTATATAATTTTATATTATAAGAATCTCATAACTAATTAACTCATTGCAATAGTACTAATAATGTAAACACTTGAATTAATATAATAATTTAATATTGATATCTCTTTAGACAGATGTATCTAAGATAACTATATTATGTGTGTTTTTCTATATTTAATTATACATTTATTAAAATATTGTATTCTTATATAATTGTTTGTATGATAAGTCATATTTGTTTAAACTTAATACTTATAATTATTTTAATACTATAATATAAATATCAGGAGTGGTACATGTTGGATCTCACAATTTATTTAAATTAAAAAAATTATGTTAATATTTTAAAAAATAAGTATAGATAATTTAAATTATAATTGGATCTAGATAATGTTAACTTTTTTATTCTTAATTTTTTTAAAAAAATGGTATAAAATTCATTCTTATAAACTTTTTTAATTTAAGGAGGAGTGTAAACTATTTTTTTTTATAAGAATTCATTAATTTTATATCATTTTAAAAATAAAAGAGTTACATACTTGTGAAATGTAATTATAATTTAAATTATCTATTTTTTTAAAATATTAACATAAATTCCTAATTTAAATAGATGTCTTGATAATGATATCTCAAGGCTTATTTTATATATAAATTATTAAAAATATATACACAACATGACCACAAAGACAAAATTATTAGAATTAGGGTTAAAATTTTGGATGTCATTAGGTTTAGACATAAAGTATTATATTAGTCACAATAGAAATGTATCTAATGTCAAGATAAGCTCTAATCTTTTTTACTTTGTAGACACTTAAAATTCATCTCATTTAAAATAAATAATTAATTTTATCTACAATTCACTCTACTAATTAATTCTACATCATCAATTGTTTAAACTAAATCATTTAACTTCATTTTCACTTCATCATTTTTTACTAATTAAATAATTATATATATATAAGTAAAAATGTTATTTTAAAACAATAGAATAATTTGCAATTAAATTTAAAAGTTATATCACAAAGAAGAATAAAATAAAATTATACAAACAGATAATCTGAAAGTAAATAATTTTCTTTTAAGTTTTTAATAAATAGTATTTCATCTAGAATTATCTTGTTGTAACTAATTACTGATAACATTTCATCTAAAATTATCCCATTCTAACTAATTACTATTATAGTCTTGACTGCCAACCAAAAATGAGTGTTTTTTATTAGGTGGATTTACAAGGTATTACACTCGCATTACAAATTCCAAGATTTGGAAAGTCTAAAGTAGTAGATCATATTCACCATTTCTCCCCACATCAAACAAATACTTAAAAGGGTGTGTGTTCCAAGTCTCTCCTTGCTTTATAAACATTACCAACACAAACAAAATAAAATGTAATTTAGAATAAATAAATAGGGGACTACTCACATAAGTCATTTTGTGATATTAATTAAGAGCACACAAGTCACATGCCAAAAAAAAATTAAACTTAGATATAATTAATATTATTTTTTCTCCAACAACAAATCAACATAATAAAGTTCAATATTTGAAGAGAACCACCCACGCCATGCATATGAGATTAGATGAAATTAAAAAAAATCATTTTGGGAATCAACCAATGAAGGGACCAACCCAGAAAACTAGGTTTAAGCTTGAAGATCTCAATGGACAATCACCCATGATATCCATAAATGAATTTGTGAAAAAGCTTTTAAAAAATTCAAACAAATGCGAATTTACAAGGTAGATGTCATTTTGCAATTGTCAAATGTCTTCCCGAAACTTGGAATGAGGTATGGACAACCATTAAAAGAAAAATATTTCATTGGAATGCATAAAAAAGATGGAAGCATAGACATTGTTTTTAAATCTATATAATCGATACCCCAAGAAATGTGAATACAATGATTGTAGACATGAACAAATGTGTTGACCTACAGTGGAATCTTGATTCCCAAGCACAATTGCTCTGCAATAGATGGAATCCTTGGAAAGCTTGATCCTTTTCTTGTTGCACAAGGTGCTATCTCATTTACAACAACAACCATGACAACGCTTGTGAGTTGTAATGGCAGTACACTTACTGCCCCTACAATGCAGGTATAAATATGGCCATCGGTTGGGTGAGTTGTAATGACAATACACTTACTGCCCATGAGGGCTCTTTTTTGTGCATCAGTTACATTCTCCACTTCCATCTCCATTGCTAGCAATGCCTTCACTTCCGTTTTGACTACCACCTACACATCACTTTAAATGCAACTCTAAAAATTTGACAAAGGTTTTTTCCATCCTCTGTTGGAAGTAGAACAACATAATAATAAAGTATTATTAATAATGATATAAGATAATAATGTGGTTTTATAATATAATATAGCTAGTTTTAAATCTATTATATTTGATTGTATATATTATATATTAATTTATTAAATTCATATGTTTAATATATTAATTTTAACATGGTATTATAATAATATATACTATATAATATGTAACATATATAATCTAATGATTTTTTTAAATTTATAAGAAAGAAAATATTATATAAAAAATCAATGATTGCACTAATTTTCTTAAGATATTTTCCAAACAATGTTAATTTCATTATATTTTATTTTTTTAAGTAAAATGTTTGATTTTTTACTTTTTTACTTTAGAATTTTTAACCTCAAATTATTCCAAAGAAAATCAATTAAGCAAGGTTAAGGAGGGTTTGTAGGCCAACTTCATTCAACTAATGAAAATGATACATGAGTTAAAATATTTGTTTGCTTTCATACATAAATTTGCATTATATATTAGCAAATTTTCATAGAGATAAAATTTATGATATACCTTAAGTATTTTAGCTAAGTTGATTTAATATAATTGCAGGGTGTGCAATAATTAAGGAGGGTTTGTAGGCGAACTTTATTCAACTAATGAAAATGATACACCAATTAAAATATTTGTTTGCATTCATACATAAATTTTCATATATAAATTTGCATAATATATTAGCAAATTTTCATAGAGATAAAATTTATGATATACCTTAAGTATTTTAGTTAAGTTGATTTAATATAATTGCAGGGTGTGCAATAATAATACTAATAATAAAAAATGTTTATTAAGGTGAGTGTTATAATTAATATTACATAAATATAATCAAAATAATATAATTTGAAAATGTTAATAATTAAGAATTAGGTTTAGAATTAATTTTATCATAATTATAATTATATAGATTAATTTACAATTATAATAATATATATTTTTAATTAAATTATGATTTGGATTATAATTCATTAAAATATTTAAGGTAATTGATTTTGTAGATGTATCTAATAGATTAAATTATATTTTAGATGGTATATATGTTACATATATATTGTATATATATTATAATATTATAATGATGTTAAAATTATATATTAGATATTATATATATTACATATGTATTATATAATATATATATTATTTATTTGAATTTGTTATTAGATTATTTTATATATTTGAATTTAATAGAATGGAAAATATAACAAGTAAATAAATTTTGAAGAGTTTAAATTTTTTCCTAAAAATTAGTTGAATATTTTTTTATTATCCACCATTCCATAATAATCGGTAATGGAAGTAATGGATGCATACCCACTCATATTTATTTTTACATCTTGATTATTAAAACTAATAGTATGTTTCTATTATTTGACTTGCATACCCACTCATATTTATTTTTACATCTTGATTATTAAAACTAATAGTCATTATGCTTTTACCTGTTTCTTTTATTTTAATTTAAAATTTATCTTTCTCTATTATTTGACTTGTTCTAATTAT
This sequence comes from Sequoia sempervirens, assembly GCA_007258455.2. NCBI lineage: Eukaryota > Viridiplantae > Streptophyta > Pinopsida > Cupressales > Cupressaceae > Sequoia > Sequoia sempervirens. The sequence goes on along the minus strand of VDFB02323023.1, from coordinate 189,894 downwards.
TATTCAATTAAAAATATACATGATAAAAATGATCAATTTTATTAAGAAAATATTCTTTATGCAAGATAAATAAATCTTAGTTTACTTTAAAAATAATATAAAATATTACAATGCAGTTTATATTTTAGGGCAATTGACTATAAACATAGAAGAAATTAAAATTGACATAGTTTCATGTTTTACATAGTTGACAGGACAGATAGCTTTAATACGGAAGGCAGAGGTTGCATGTAAAATACGACAGCGAGAAAAATGAGGGACGTAGCATCATGCCCATGCATCCATGCCCCAGTGCATTCCTGGGGCTGGATAGACGCTGCCGCCATGCTATGCCTAGTATACTGTCAGTGAATGTACATTGTACGTACTTATCTCTTCTCCTAAAACACTGTTGTATATTTAAAATCTTAAAAATATAAAATAATTTTTTTGCTCTTTAAAAAATTATTTTATTTTATTTTGAATTATTTTAAATATAATTAATAAAATAATTTTGAAGTAATTGTTATATACACTTAATAAAAATAAAAAAATAAAATATCAATTTTTAAAATATGATTGATAAAATAATTCTTATACACTAAAAATATCTATATATATAATATATATAAGTTTTAAAATATATGTAATAAAATAATTTTTAAAGAATAAAAAATGTTTCATACTTAATAAATAAAATAAAATAAATATATCAATTTTTAAAATACAATTAATAAAATATTTGTGAAATAAAATGAAATAATTATTAAAAGATAAAAAATTGATATATATATATAATATAATTTTAAGAAAATATTCATTCATTTTTTAATTATTTTATTAATTATATTTTTAAAAATTGATATATTTGTTTTATTTATTAAATACTTACTAGCGCCACACACAGATATATATATATATATATATATATATATATATATATATATATATATAATTTATTAATAATACATATAAAATATGCCTAAAGATATCTCTCTCATGTGTCTATTGTACTTTAATGTGGCTAATTAAAATTATAATTACTTTTAGCTATACGAGATTAAGGTTAGGGTTAGATATATATTTAGTTAGGGTTGGGGTTAAAAATAGTGTCTATTAGTTTTACGATTAAGTTTAGGGTTAGAGTTAGAGTGAGAATTATTGTTAATATTGAATCATAACCCTAATCTAACCTTAATCATAACCCTAATCTAACCTTAACCTTAACCCTTATTATATTTGTTTTATTATATATATATATCAATTTTTTATGATCTTGATTTAATTAAGCTCAAGTTTAAGAATAAGGTTAGGGTTTAATTAAGCTCAAGGTTAGGGTTAAGGTTAAGGTTAGGGCTTGATTAGGGTTATAATTAGAGTTAAGGTTGCCATGAGAACTATGGTTAGTGTTAAACTAAGGATTATGAATAGCATTGGAATTATGGTTAGGGTTAGAATTATAATCAAGATTATAGTTAGGGTTAGAATGAAAAGGGTTAGGAATATAATTATAGATAGAGTTAGGGTTGGGGTTAGCATTAGGGTTAAGGTTAGGCTATGTTTACCATTTAATTAGAGTTGGGCTTCTAAGATAAAGCTTGAAAATTGATATTTTATTTTATTTATTTTTATTAAGTGTATATAACAATTACTTCAAAATTATTTTATTAATTATATTTAAAATAATTCAAAGTAAAATAAAATTATTTTTTAAAGAGCAAAAAATTTACATTAACTGATAGTCTGCCAGGCTATGTACTTTGTCTGACATTAGGGCAGGTCGTTGGGGTGTACTTATGTAGGATGGGCATAGCATGGCAGCCCATGGGATGCACATTGGGTTTTGTAGGCTGCCAGCTCTGTGCCTGCATTGTCGTGCGTTCGGTTTCGTTCCATTAATTTTAATATTCTTTGACGGTACTGTCTGATATCCATGGGTGAGTACTGACAATCTGACATCCTGGATTGCATTTTGTAGCCGACATAGACAGTGCCCTATAGACATGCCCAACTATAGATTGTTCAACTCTAGCATTATTCCACTCAAGAGAAACGTGCTAATAACATTACCAAATATCTTGCACTAATGAAGTTTAAATCCTTTCAAACTTTCTTAGTTTAACCTCCTAATAAAAGGATGTAATAAGGGGGATTTTCATAATAAAATATTATTTAATATCATAATAATAATAGTATTATTTTAATGTTAGTAGTTGGTTGGATAATAGTTGCACAATTTTCTTCAAATCAACTTTCATAATTATATATATTTCCTCCATCAATAATATCATTACCATTGCCGTTATGATATTCTATTATAACAACATCATATAAAAAAGAAAATAAATAAGATGCATCACAATTTACTTGGTAAAGTTTATATTATGTAAAGAAGGGAAATTAGAATCATAGATTGCCTCCAAGTGGTATTGCTATCTGTAGAGCACGTGTTCTTTTCATCAATTCGAATTCAAATTTCGAACGGCTACATTCATCTGTCTTGATAGGTAAGTGAGTACATCGACCGACTCCATTCCTGTCATCAATTCGAATTCAAATTTTAAACGGCTACATTCCTTCAGTCTTGATAAGCAAATGACTCCATTTCGTAGATCAAATCTGCTACTGCATGAAGATCCCTCTGGCACAGGAATGAAGCTGCTTCTGCCCGTGGCCAGTCGTGGCCTGGAAACTACATGGATCTGCAAAGCTATTAAACGTTAGTTGTGCCAACATTGAATCATGAAAGCCCCTTCTGATTGGTTGCGGTTTTGCCGTAGAGAGAGTAAGGTCCTGTGGAATGGGCGACAAAACTCCCATGCCTTGACTTCGAATCGCCCTCCGATGCATGCCAACCAATTGCCAAGCCTCACGACTTCCCCTCTCCAGTCACTGGAAGTGATAAATGCAAACGTATGTAGGAGACCATGGGCTTTGCATGAGTTTCGATTTGGGTAAGTGACGTGGGTGGACTGCAAAAGGCAAGAGGTTGAGGGATTGAAGCATCAACAGGAAATAAAAGCTTCAATTGAAAGTCAAATGCCAGGGCATGAAGGATTTTTGAAAGCTTTTAAGTGACAGAAGAAATTGTGTGATTTCAACGCTGGGTCTATGTGATTTGAATGCCGTGAACCTCCTCTGCTTCACGGCTCCCTCTCACCAATTCCGACCTACAATATAACCAATTCGCCTCTTCAAACAAAAGAACAACACCGCTTGAGCCAATTGCCCCTCTCTAAGCAGAGGTGTAGAAGAGACTTTGTGGGTATGGAAATTGCAACACAGATTTCAATGCCAATCGATTCCACAGTAGGGGGCCCGGTTTGCAAATTACGCAACAGTGTGGTGATGTGCAGGTTGACTGTTGGGTCGATCTGTTCGTTGATACTCCAAACAAGTATCTAAGTATCAATGGCTCGGCGCCCTTTAAATACTTCCTGTTTAGCAAATCATTTTATTTTCTTTGCTGTGAAGTTTGCTACTTCATTTCCTGGTATGGATTTTATTAGATATGTTATTACATTCTGTTAAAGAAGAATACTAGAGGGATTGAGCGATTTATTTATTGTGATTGCTTGCGGTGCAGGGTTTCAAGTATACTCTGTAAAAATGGTGAGATTCAGAATCCAGAAATGTTGAATATCTGCATTTACAATAAAAGGGAGCAATTAATGGTTGGTGTGAGAAGAGATGGAAGGTATCTGCATTTATATCTGGGTATTGGCCACATTTCTCCCTGGCGCCGTTGGATTGCTTAAATTCTTATTTCACTCCTATTAAATTTCATGTGTGTAAACGTATCTGCATTTATTATCAGATCTGGGTATTGGCCACATTTCTCCCTGCCGCCGTTGAATTGCTTAAATTTTTATTTCACTCCTATTAAATTTCATGTGTGTAAACGTATCTGCATTTATTATCAGATCTGGGTATTGGCCACATTTCTCCCTGGCACCGTTGGATTGCTTAAATTTTTATTTCCCTCCTACTAAATTTCATGTGTGTAAACGTCTATCCTGGGGGTTTTCCTGCAGTGAGAGACCATGGGAAGTGTGTTTGGCACAAGGCTGGGTGGTAATAGTTGATTAAAGAGGAGAAGGTTACGGATCTCAAAGATTGATTACATTGTAAATCATAATTCTTCGCTTTTAAGAAATGGTAAACAGTCTACATGCGCCGAATGGTCTTGTGTTCTTTTCTCACATTTTCTAAAAGGTTTTGAGAGATACGGATAGAGATCATTAGGGTTGTCCAAGGCCAAAATTGGCAGGGGAAAGTGAGATTGGCAGGTATGGCTCTATGGCCGAGAGTGTCCAGGGGATGAAATATGGTTAGATGTGACGGGCAGGTTTGATAAGGCATTTTATAATTGAGGAAAGGATTCTGCTGTGTCGATAAACAGAGTGCCCATGTGTCTCAAGGGTTTAAACAGAGATGCATATGAGCCTCGGGTTGTCTCTTTGGGCCTTTTTCACCACAAGATATGTTAACCACTCTTTGAAATAGAGTTATACAAAGTAAATGTCGTGAATCGATCAAAAAATGAGCAGGATGTGCAGTTTCTAGTGGAAGAAATGCGAAAATTGCTTCAAGAAATTGAAGATAGCTATGAAGGAAAAGAAGAGTGTGAGGACAAAGTCCTTGTGTGGCTGTTCACTCTAGATGGGTGCTTCATTCTAGAGACTCTCAGGCTTCTCAGTGATGAATCACAATGGACCCTCGATGCTGAGTGGCAATGGAACCTCAATGCTGATCCAATTTTTAATACAAACAGGGTCCAGTCTTGTCAATTTGATATCTTCACTGATCTCCTTATGCTTGAAAATCAGGTTCCCATAGACGTCCTAATTAGGCTCTTGGAATTGGAGGAAGATTTAAACGAGGAGACAGCGAAGGCAGAGTTGCTTAGAATGATATGCGAAGGTATAATTGCCTTGGCTCACCCTTTCAATTATTCTCTGCAGCCAAAAACAGATCAATCACTAAAAGCGAATAAAGAGTGTGAGACAAAATTGATGGAAGAACTAAAGTTAAAGTACAAAGATCTGAAGCCATACAATCACATTTTGAGATTTTTTCACGAGTTCATTGTGTATGAATCCAAGAGTACCCATGAAAAGGAAAAAACGGAGGATGTTCGTGTTACTCTACCAGTGGGAGGCAATTATCATCATCGAACACCTCATAATCATAGCAAAGACGACTAGTGGATTAAAGGCTTTTACAGCATTGTTCGCCTCAGAAAACCAAAAATATTTTATATCTGCCCTGAAGTTTCTCTGCTGAAATATCCGTCTTTGCTGAAAGAAAGAGCTTCCTTGTAGCATTGTTAGCCACTATTCAGATCCATCTCTTGTAGCGTAAGTTACAAGAATATTTAGGCATTTATTTGTATTTTAGGATTTTGATATTATATTCTTGTTAAACAGATTATTTATACTCTTAACAGATTCTTGCTGTCAATCCTCAAAAATCTTGAAGACTCTCGTGGATCAGAAAGCTTTCTCCACAGTCTCCAATAGTTGACTAAGATGTCACAACAGGTTCATTTTCAGTCATATTTAATAATTTTCTTTGCATTATTTATTTTCTATTTGTGGAAATATTCAAATGTACATTGTTGTTTAATTTGTGAGCAATTTTCTTAGAGTATCCACGATATGAAATAAATTTCAATACTATGTATTATGGCCTTTATACTGAATGATGAACATGATTTCATTTCAAAGCTTAAGTTTGTACCCTAAAATCGTGGGCCGTAAACATTAATCAACAAGAGAGATAACATAGACAAAATTATTTATACCTCTAATTGTATCCAATTTAGGGTGGAGTGAGAACCTCCACAAAAATGTGAACAGGATGACAAAGGACCACCAACCCATTGGCTGCACTAACTGCATCCACCCTAGTACCCATCCAACCTGAGCAATAAGGAACAACTTTGTTTCCTGCAACTTTAGTTTTGTTCCTAAAGTATAATTATATCACTACACACGTGATCAATTTGGCACTTGGTCATGAATGCCCCTAACATTCTTGGTGTAGATCTTCATTGCTCTATAAGAGAAGGGACTTGTCCCTGACCTTGGAAGATAATTTCTTAAGGAATATAGACCTTTTTCCAATGTAGTTTGCTCCCTTTTCTATTTGGTTGTTTTCCTACCTCTCTTGCATCCTAAACTAATGTTGGCCTTGAGCAATCTAGAGGCTAATTAACTGATGCACCTCATGTCACTAATACCCATAGAATCCTTTGATTAATTCTCGAAGCTCAACCATTCCTCATTATTCTTCACATTTGGGACCATTCCTTCCTCATTATAGGCTAGTGGATTAAAGGAATAATAGCAAGTTTTCTTGGATTAACGATCATGACCAAATTTATTGTTGTTTTGGATTATTCTTTGATTTCCTTAGTTTTAGCTGAACTCTTAGTTTCACTGTTCTTTTCCTTAGGGAATCAGAGTTGAGTCACTTGATAGTTGGCTTCCTTACACAATTGACATCCACATGATCATGGCCTCTATAATGTACATAAAAGGATTTATTTTCCTCAGTCTCCAACCTTTCATTCAAATCCTGACGCAGATGAACATTTACACTCTCTCCTTCAACATACAAAAACCAAAATAACTTTGAACAAGACATAGGTAGTGTTTCTCCAATTTCAAACTTACAACTTATTAAACATTTGATTGCCAATTAAAGCGATTGTTGACAATTTTATTTGTCAATAGAAATAATTTTAAAACTTGCAATAGAGATGTAAAGAAACTCAATTTATTTAAAATAGATACAATTGTTTGCAATTTCATTTGATTTCATTGGTCTTTGATGTTTATACATTCCAACTCCACACTTATACCTTTCTAAAGTGTTCCTTATTACATACCCTGCATGGCATTTGGTTCTTTGCATCTACACTTTATTTTCTTGTAAAACTCCATTTTTTTCCCCCAAACTACCATAATTCTCTTTCGTACTTATATTGGGCATCCTATTTCCTCTATGCTACCTCTTTTTAAATTCCATCTTCTTTAATTTTTATGTAGTTTTCTTTATTCAAACTCTCTATGAATAGCAATTCTTGCGCTATTCCAAAGGTGCAGCCTCTTTTCCTCCTCTTCCACTTAGCCTTCTTTGCGCTTCTTAATCTATCCTACGCAATCCCAATCACTCTTGCGCATAAATTTTTTTAATCTCTCTCCATTTACCATGCTGCTCCCCACCTTCTATCTGCTATTACAAATTAAATTGCTAATCAAATGGGTGTAGCCTCTACTTACATGCATTATGTCTTATTTTCATTTGCAATTTAAATTTTTAAATGCTCTTAACATAGGCACAACCCCTCTTGCTGATTTTTTTCCATGAGCAACCTCTTCTTCCTACTCACACCCCCTTCCCTAGCAATTTTTAACCTGATTTTTTTTATTGTCTTCCTGCTGCCCTTTTCATTCTCCACACCTCTTCATATGCCTTCCCTTTAGCATTTTAATTTCTCTGATATGCATTTATTTTCAGTTTTGAAATTCTAAAATGTCAACTTACAATGGCATGACCCTATTCCTCCTCAAATATGCATTTCACATTTTTTATTTTTAAATGTCTCTTTGTTGCCATCATATGCCCCCAATCTGCAATTTATTTTTACTTTTGTTCTTTCTTCTTCCAACGTTGACTCATTCAAAGTCTCCTCTTCGAATGACATTTCATTTCTCTTAAATTCTATTCTTCAGAGGGAGTGATTATTTATTTTCCCCAACACACCCATTGAGTGCTAAAATAAATAATATATAGAGGAAGACACAATCACCAATTGAATATTCAAACAATGAAGTTATCGGTGAACTTGAAAATTGAAGATACAACAATTTTGTTTTTGCAGATTGCTAATACCCGAAATGCTCCTGCATCAAATCCCTAGATGATATGGAAATGGTGAATCAGTTTAGGATTTTGTGGATCAAGGCCACCATTATGAGGGAATATATGTGAGAATTCTTGTTGATTAGGTCCTAGTTCATGGAATAGATTGTTCCTACACAAGCACTATTCTTTAATAAACAATTGTTGATCTAGTACTCTAGAATATTGTATTGTTGTATTCCACATGGAGCATAATTAGGGTAGCATTCTAGAGAGGATTGAATTTTAGAATTTATTCTTGAATATGAAGGGTGGAATCAGCCACTTTCTATGGTGTGTTCTTTAGAACAAAATCTTTATTAGCACTCTTCCAAAATTCACTAGAAAAAAAATCCCTTTGGTAAGAATTTCATTGCACCTCTTCCACCCCAAGAGGTGAGGATTGAATCCTCAATTTGGTTTTGTGTCCCTTTCCCACTTATCCCTCTTCCATACTGCACATTCTAGTAAGGAATTTTCCATATACATGTCATCCAAGTGGACAATCACTCTTCGTTCATTCGTGCTAGAATTTGTATATTACTGATTTTCGTACCAAGCCTTTTTTTAGAATTAAATCAAAAGAAATAGATTATAGTGCATTAAGGTATTAAAATTATATGACATATAATGAGGCTCTTTGAGGAAGCAACTTCATATGATCACTCTCAATATAATGAAATTCTTTAGAATTGTATTTCTTGTTCTCTCATTTCACTCTTTTTATTTCTATCTTTAATCCTTTGGTTATCTTTACTATTTATTTCTAATCCTTTACCTCTTTCTCTCGCACCTTTTGTTTTATGTTTTCTCATTCTTTTTGTCCCTTTCTTTATCTTTCTTTTCAACTCTTCCTTGCTTTCTCTCAAATTTTCTTCTTTCTTTTCTTAGTCTGTCTTTTTTCTTTCTCTCACTTTGTACTTTCTTTCTTTGTTTTGTTTTTCCCTCTTCCCTTTTGTTTTTATGTCTTTCTCCATCTATCTTTCTACTTTTTCATCTCTCTTTTTCATTGATTTCTCTAGTGTTTTAAATTTTTCTCTTTTTTTTTTTTTCTTGGTTCAATTGTCTCTTTCTTTCCTTTTTCTTTTATATTCTTTCACTCTCAATATCTTTTTGATTCCCTTATATTTTTATTTCATAATCGTTCATTTTTTCTCTTATTTGTTGTCTCAAGTACTTTATGTTTATTATATTCTTTTCATATCTATTTATCTCATTCATTGTCTACGTACCTCTCTTTTTCTTTATCACTCTTTTAATATTACCTCTCTTTGTTCTCTATTTATCTTTCCATTTTTCTCTCTTACTTTTTTCATTCTTTCTTTTTATGTTAAATTATTTTCTTCTTTTATTTCCCTCAAATTCTTTATTTATTTTATCTCTTTTTCTCTTCATCTATCTCTTTCTATCTATTTGTCATTTGCTCTCTAGTTTACTTATTTCCTTAGATTATATTTTTTTCTATGCTTATCTCTTTCTCACTACGTCTTTTTCTTAGTGTTTTCTATTTGATTCTCTTTTTCTCCCTCGTATTTATTCTCTCCATCTCTATTTTTATCTATCTATGTTTCTTCACCAATATTTGTTTTTTCTTCCTCACTTTGTCACTTTTCCCCTCTTTTGAAAATCTTTATCTCTATGTTGGTGATTCTCTCTCAAACCTTCATATTTATGTTGTTTTTCTATATTTTTCTCTATCTCTCTTTCTCCATGTTTCATCACTTATTTTTCTTTAATGGATATGATTATTTTCACTTTATTTATTTATTTATCTTTATTTTTTAATATCTATTTCTATTTCGTAGACTGTCTTACTTTTTTGCATTTTTTTCTTTTCTCTTTATTTTCTCTCTATATTTACTTTGTTCTTTCTTCGCCTCTCTACTATTCTTTCCTTTATATATATATATATATTTATTTATTTTTATATTTTTTCTTTCCTTTTCCTCTCATAGTGCATTTCTCACTCACATCTACCTTTATACCTCTACTTCTCTTTTGGTATATCTTTTTTTCCATTTAATTTTCTTTTATTCTAGTTATCTTTTTTTTCCTTTAAATATCTTTTTTTTTTTAATTTTCTCTATATTGCTATTTCTATTTCTTTATTTCATCTTTCCATCTATTTTTCTGTCTTTCTATATGGGTTAGACCTTGGACCCTAGAATTTAAGTTTTTGACCCATAGACCTTTATCTACACTCTAGCCTCATGGGTCATGGGTTGTAGATTGATAATACCTCTCTTTCTCTTTTGGTATCTCTTTTTTCCTTTTAATTTTCTTTTATTCTTGTTATCTCCCATTGTCTAAATATCTTTATTTTTTTTTAATATTTCTCTATATTGCTATTTCTATTTCTTTATTTCTTTTTTCCATCTATTTTTTAGTTTTCTATATGGTTTAGACCTTGGACCCTAGAATTTAAGTATTTTACCCATAGACCTTGATCTACACCCTAGCCTCATGGGTCATGGGCCATAGATTGATAAACATTTATCCTATAGCCTAGACACTTAGATCCTAGGCCCTTAATTTTTGAACCCTAAGCCATAGAGGCTATGTATTGTACTTGTGGACCCTAGACCGAGAAATATTACTATTTACCCTTTACCTTAAACTTGTGGATGAACCCTAGTGCTTAGGCTATGCTACTAGATATTTGACGTTAGACAATAGAACATGGGCATTAAATCCCAAGAACATAGGCCTTAAACCTTAGACCTTAAAGCTTCAAACTTCAATATCAAACCTTGAATTGTTAAATGATTAAAGCTTGGATCCAATACCATGTATAATAGACTATGGACCTTAGAATTTAAACAATAGACTATAGAAAATAATCATTACCCTAAATCTATGAAATTGAACATTGTATGCTAGATGTTTACCCTAAAACTTGGAGCCTAGACCTTGGGCCCTATCCCTATATTATAGATCATGAACCCTTAATCAAGCAACCTATACCATTCAATGTGAACTCTTAGAGCTTGGGTTTGGGATCACTAGGATTTTAACATTATGCACCCTCAATAAGAAACATATACCCTACACCATAAATCATTGGACCATTGGCATTTGACCCCATCCTTGGAGCCTTAACTTTAGACACTAGGATGTAAACACTATACCCTTTGGACCCTCAAATCGTAGACTATGTGCCCTTTTATTGTGTCCCTTGATTCTTCACCTTGGAATCCAAGACTTCTTGAACATTACACATTGAGTAATTGATCTTGGGCCTTGAATTTGGACTATAGAATGAAAGCATGGACCCTATAGATCAAATCCTCGAATCAAACCTTGTTTCTAGATAAATTATCCTAAACCCTTTTGCCTTTGAGGTTGGATCCTAAACCTTAGAACCTTAACTTTGGACCCATGAACATTATATGTTCTAGCTTAGATTCATGGACCATGGACTTTAGATCAAGTAACTATTACTAAATATTGTGTGTCCTTAACTTTAGACAATTAGACCTCACACTTTAGACGAAGAAACCTTTGCCCTATTCCTTTGACCATGGATAGTAGACCGTATGCCCTAGATCTTTGACATAAGACCTTAGATTGTGGATGGTAGACCCATGGAACCTAGGCCTCAAATTCGAGAGCTTAGACCTTGGACCCTATGATCTCTTTTTATCCCTATTATGCCTTTCTTTCATTCCTTCTTTATTTGTAGTGTATTTATTTCTCTATTATTCTCCCTTTATCTTCAAGTTTAGATCTCTCTATATCTATTTCCCTTTCTCATTCATTTTCATTTTCATGTTTCTCTATCTCTCATTCTTTTATTATTTATTTATTTCTATTATTTGGTGCTCTCTCTTTCTGCGTCAATCTCTCTTTATTTCTTGGAACCTTTTCTCTTCCAATCTATTATTTTCCATCTTAACCAAATTCTTTTTTATCTTCATCTCTTTATAATTGTATTTATGTTTATCCCTTCTTTCTTACTATTTATTTATATCCCTATTATGCCTTTCTTTCATTCCCTTTATTTTTTATAATGTATTTCTTTGTTTATCTTATTCTCTATTTATCTCATAGTTTAAATCTCTTTAGATCTATTTCCCTTTTTCATTCTTTTCCTTGTTGATATTTCTTTATCTCTCTCTTTCTTTTATTATTTATTTATTTCTATTATTTGATGCTCACTATATGTGCTTCTATCTCTCTTTATTTCTATTTTTCTTCCAATCTATATTTTTCCCTCTTAATCTTTCTTTTTGTTTATCCCTTCTATCTTACTATTTATTTCTATGTTCAATTCTATTTTTCATTATCAATGTTCACTATTTATTTATTTATCTTTATCTTTCTATCTCTCCTTTTATTCCTTTGTTGGTGTTTCTCTTTCTTTTATTCTTTTTATCTTTCTTGATTTGTTTATTTCTTCATTTTTATTTTTCTTTGTCACTTTCCTTCTTTCTTTTTCTTTTTTCTTTTAAATTCTCTCCTTCCTTTTCCTTTCTTTTTTCTCATTATTTTTATTTTCCCCAAATTTTACTTTCTTTCTTTATACTATTCATCCCTCTTTTTGTTCTTTCATTATTTCTATGGATCAAGTGTGCCTATTTAATTATGTTATTTGTTGTCTTCTAGGGGCATTGATTTGTTTGGGTTTCCTTCATAAAAATCTGTGGGATCAAACTCTTGAGGGTGGAAGACCTATATATTGTTGTCTCATTTATGAAATATACTTTCATTTCTATCTAATATTTAAATCTAAGTGCAAATAAATATATTTTTGTTATTTATTTGGGCTTGGCATCTTATAGTGGTATTAGAGCCAAGTTTCCTGATAGCTTGAGGGTATTTTATGCAACCGAGTCAAAGGGATCAACGTGCTATTGAGAGGGAAAGGAACAAAGCAGAAGTTGTGACATCATGAATAGAAGGCAAAGGTAGGATGTCTAATAGGGGTGATCAATGTGACACTTTCTTAAGGCAAATAGATCAAATGTAGGAGAAAATGGCCAAAAAATAGGAGCAAACAATGTAGATGATGAACATGTTGATGTAGACCATGAATAATATGAATAAAACCCTCAAATTTGTACTAAATAATGGTCTAAAAGGCTATCATTCTAATTAGAATGGACCGAAAATTTAGATTAGTAGGGCTACCCAACCCACACAACCATCATTCTTGCCCAAAAAGGGCTAATCATGTTGGAGGTGATGTCAATTCAAGCACAAATTCCTATGCTCAGCTTGATCCAGATGTGAGGAGTCAAATCCCATTTATTCAATTTCACAAAGCATGGAGTGGATCGAAAGGGAGAAAACCAATACACTATTCCAATAGAGATCTACAGCATAGGGTGAGCAAGTTGAATCTCCCAACTTTTGATGGTTCAAGGAAGGTTACAACACAAGCTTGGGTACAAAAGCTTGATACATACTTTTCACTCAACCCAATGACTGAAGATGAAGTAATCAAGTTTGTCAATCTACATTTGGAAGGTGTAGCTCATGAATGGTGGCATCATGGCATCATGACACAAAGGTTTAATCTTGTTACTACATATGTTTATTTCACACAAAATATCATAGAAAGGTTTGATAGAAGAGATCTGAAGGTATACTTCAAGGAATTGACACTATTAAGTTAACATGTAATAGTGGATGATTACACTATAGAACTTCAAAGGCTTGTTGTTATGGTTCTAGATGTGACAAATAGTCCAGACTCATGTTCTTGTTCATTGAAGGGCTATCAAAGTCTTTTTGTGGTTTGGTGAGGGCTTTAGAACAGATGTCTTTGTACGAGGCTATTCAAAGAGCCTTAAGCCTTAAGGACTCCATTGGTGGTCTATTGTCCCCTTTTCCACTCGCAACCTATCTTCACTAAAGTTGTTCACCCAAGTTTTGCTATGCTATCTACCTCAAGCATAACATATATTTGCCACTTCTCCCTTCTTAGCATTGCCCCCTCTATGTCTAATTTTTGTTTTTTCAATTAGCAAAACTTGACCTAAGCCTGTGCTCTCATCTCTTGTCAATATTGCCTATCTTATCCAACATACTTTCTTCCCCTCAATTTCCTATGCCTCTCTTTCTTATTGGACATTCTCTATCTCTCTCTTTCTTATTAGACATTTTATATTTCTTAAGTTGTGGATATGCTCCCTATGGCCTTGGGTTTGACTTCGAGGTTTGGGTTTACTCGCTGTACATGTTTTGTGGGTTGTTGCATACATCCCCAGGAGACTAGTCTTGCCCCAACATGACACCTCTTTTCGACCGCAACTTAGGAGAATGTAAGACCAAAGTAAGGTAGGTTCGGCATTAGGCTAGGTTGTAGGGATACCCCTAAGTCTACAAAAAATAAGAAGAAATAGAAGTCCATACTTTTTTACTGTAAAAATGTAAGATCCTTTGCGAGTTGTTTCATACATCCCAATGGGACTAGTCTTGCCACAACATGACACCCCTTCTTGACCCCAACTTGGAAAAATGTAATACCAAGGTAAGATGGGTTGGGTGTTGGGCTGGGTTGCGGAGATACCCTTGAGTCGACAAAAAAGAAGAAATAGAAGCCAATACCTTTTTATCATTAGAATGTAAGACCCATCACAGGTTGTTGCATATATCACATGGGGACCATTCTCACCCCAACATGAAACCCCTTCTCGACTCCAACTTTGTAGAATGTACTACGAAGATAGGGCGGGTTGTGTGTTGGCCTGGGTTGTGAGGATACCTCAAAGTCAACAAAAAAAAAAGAGAAGTCCATACATTTTTATCATTAAAATGTAAGATTCCTTGTGAGTTCTTGCATCTCGAGGAGACTAGTCTCCCCTCGATGTGACACCACTTCCCAACCCCAACTTAGAAAAATGTAAGACCAAGGTAAGGTGGGTTAGGCATTAGGCTGGGTTGTAGGGATACTCTTGAGTCAACAAAAAAAAGTCCATACCCTTTTATCATTAGATTGTAAGACCCCTTAAAGGTTGTTGTATGCATCCCCAGGGGACTAGTCTCGCCCGAACGTGACACCCCTTCCTGACCCCAACTTGGAAAAATATAAGGCTAAGGTAAGGTGGGTTGGGCATTGGGCTGGGTTGTATAGATACCTTTGAGACAACAAAAAGAGTTCATACATTTTTATTATCAGAATGTAAGACCCTTTGCGAGTTGTTGCATACATCTCACGGGGACTATTCTCACCCTAGCATGAAACCCCTTCTCGGCCCCAACTTTCCAAAATGTGAGACCAAGATAAGGCGGGTTAGACGTTGGGCTGAATTATGAGGATACCCCTGAGTCAATAAGAAAAAAGAAAGAAAGATAAGTCCATACCTTTTTATTGTTAAAATATAAGATTTTTTGCGAGTTGTTGCACTCCTAGGGGACTAGTTTCGCTTCAACATGACACCCCTTCTTGACCCCAACCTAGCAAAATGTAAGACCAAGGTAAGGTGGGTTAGGTATTGGACTAGGTTGCAGGAACACCCTTGAGTCAACAAAAAAAAATCTATACATTTTTTTATCATTAGATTGTAAGACCCCTTGTAGGTTATTGTATGCATCCCCAGGGAACTTGTCTCACCCCCATGTGACACCCCTCTTGATCCCAACTTGGAAAAATGTAAGACCAAGGTAAGGTGGGTTGGGTGTTGGGTTGCGTTGCAAAGATACCCTTGAGTCAACAAAAATAATCCATACCTTTTTATCATTAAAATGTAAAACCCTTTGTGAGTTGTTACATACATCCCAAGGGGACTACTCTCACCTTAATGTGGCACCCCTTCCTAACCCCAAATTGGAAAAATGTAAGACCAAGGTAAGGTAGGTTGGGTGTTGGGTTGGGTTGCAAAGATACCTTTGAGTTAAAAAAGAAGAAGGGAAGTCCATACCTTTTCATCATTAAAATATAAGATTCCATGTGAGTTGTTGCACCCCTGAGGGACTAGTCTCACCCCAGCATGACAACCCTCTCTGACCCCAATTTGGAAAAATATAAGACCAAGGTAAGGTGGGTTAGGTGTTGGGTTGGGGTATTGGGTTAAGGATATTCTTGAGTCAAAAAGAAAAAGTCCATACCTTTTTACCATTAGATTGTAAGACCCCTTACAGGTTGTTGCATGCATCCCTAAGGGACTAGTTTCACCCCAATTTGGCAAAATGTAAGACCAAATTAAGTTGGGTTGGTGTTGGCCTGGGTTGTAGAGATACCCTTGAGTCAACAAAAATAGTCCATACCTTTTTATCATCAGAATCTAAGACCATTTTGGGAGTTGTTGTATACATCCCAAGGGGACTACTCTCACCCCAATGTGACACCACTTCCTGACCCCAACTTGGCAAAATGTAAGACCAAGATAAGGTGGGTTGAGTGTTGGGTTGGGTTGTAGAAATACCCTTGAGTAAAAAAAAGAAAGAGAAGTCCATACCTTTTTTATTGTTAAATATAAGATTCCTTGCAAGTTGTTGCACCCCCAGGGGACTAGTTTCTCCCCAACGTAACACCTTTTCCCAACCCCAACTTACTAAAATGTAAGACCAAGGTAAGGTGGGTTAAGTGTTGGACTAGGTTGAAGGGATACCCTTGAATCAACAAAAATAGGTCCATACATTTTTATCATTAGATTGTAAGACCTTTTCTAAGTTGTTGCATGCATCTCTAGGGGACTAGTCTCACCCGAATGTGAAACCCCTCCTACCCCCAACTTGGAAAAATGTAAGACCAAGGTAAGGTGGGTTGTGTGTTGGGCTGGGTTGTAGAGATACCCTTGAGTCAACAAAAATAGTTCATATTTTTTTATCATCAAAATGTAAGACCCTTTGCAAGTTGTTACATACATCCTAAAGGGACTACTCTCACCCCAATGTGACACCCCTTCCTAACCCCAACTTGGAAAAATGTAAGACTAAGGTAAGGTGGGTTGGGTGTTGGGCTGGGTTGCAGAGATACCCTTAAGTAAAAAAAAAAGAGAAAGAGAAGTCCATACCTTTTTTCTCATTAAAATATAATATTTTTTGCAAGTTGTTGCACCCCCAGGGGACTAGTCCCACCCTAACATGACACCCTTTTCCAACCCCGACTTAGCAAAATGTAAAACTAGGGTAAGGTGGGTTAGGCGTTGAGTTGAGTTGCAAGGATACCATTGACTCAACAAACAAAGTCCATACCTTTTTATCATTAGATTGTAAGACCCCTTGTAGGTTGTTGCATACATCCCTAGGGGACTAGTCTTGTCCCAACATGACACCCCTTCCTGACCCCAACTTGGCAAAATGTAAGACCAAAGTAAGGTGGGTTGGGTGTTGGGTTGGGTTGTAGAGATACCCTTAAGTCAACAAAAAGAGTTCATACCTTTTTATGATGAAAATGTAAGGCCCTTTGCAAGTTGTTGAATACATCCCAAAGGGACTACTCTCGCCTCAATGTTGTAGGGATACACTAGTCTCAACCTAATGTGACACCTCTCCTGACCCTAACTTGGAAAAATGTAAGATCAAAGTAAGGTGGGTTGGGTTATAGAGCTACTCTTGAGTCAACAAAAAGAGTCCATACCCTTTTATCATCATAATGTAAGACTCTTTGAGAGTTGTTACATACATCCCTAGGGGACTACTCTCACCCCAACATGACAACCCTTCTTGGCTCCAAATTTGCAAAATGTAAGACCAAGGTAAGGTGGGTTGAGTGTTGGGCTAGGTTGCAAAGATACCTTGACTAAAAATAAGAAGAAATCATCAAAGATACCCTTACAGGTTGTTACATACATCCCTAAGAGACTAGTCTCACCCCAACTTGGCACAATGTAAGGTGGGTCGAACATTGGGCTCAATTGTGGGGATGCCCCTGAGTCAACTAAAAAAGAAGAGAAGTCAATACATTTTTATCATCATAATGTAAAATCTTTTGCAAGTTAGCTAAAAAAGAAAAATAAAAAAAAATCAATACCTTTTTTTATCGTCAAAATGTAAGATCCCTTGTGAGTTGTTGCATCCTTAAGGATTAGTCTCGCCCCAGTGTGACACCCCTTCTCGACCCCAACTTAACAAAATGTAAGACCAAAGTAAGGTGGGGTAGGTGTTGGGTTGGGTTGGAAGGATACCCTTAAGTCAACAAAAAAAAATTCCATACCTTTTTATCATTAGAATGTAAGACCCCTTGCGAGTTGTTGCATACCTTCCACGGGGACTATTTCTTGCCATAGTGTGATACCCTTACCAAAGTCCAACTTGGTAGAATGTAAGAGAAAGGTAAGGCGGATTGGGTCTTGGGCTAGATTGCAAAGATACCCCTGAGTTAACAAAACAAAAAAGAAAGGGAAGTCCATACCTTTTTATCTTTAGAATGTAAAATCCCTTGTGAGTTGTTGCATCCCTAGGGGACTAGTCTTGCCCTAGTGTGACAACCCTCCCGACCCCAACTTGGTAAAATATAAGACCAAAGTAAGGTGGGTTAGGTGTTGGGCTGGGTTGCAGGGATACCCTTGAAGCAACAAAAAAAAATCCATATTTTTTTATTGTCATAATGAAATACCTTTTGTGGCTTGTGGCATACATTCTTAGGGGACTAATTTCACCCTAGCATGACACTTTTTCCTAATCTTAATTTGGAAAAATGTAAGACCAAGGTAAGGTGGGTTAGGCATTAGACTAGGTTGTTGGGATACCCTTGAGTCAACAAAAAAAGTCCATACCTTCTTTATCGCTAGAACGAAAGACCTTTTGTGGGTTGTTAAATACATCCCCAGGGGATTAGTCTCGCTCCAGTGTGACACCTCTTCCTAACCACAACTTGGCAGAATATAAGACTAAGGTAAGACAAGTTGGGCATTGGGTTGGGTTGTGAGGATACCCTTGAGTCAACTAAAAAGAAAGAAAGAAAGAGAAGTCAATACGTTTCTATCATCAGAATGTAATATCACTTGCGAGTTGTTGCATCCCTAAAGGACTAGTCTCACCCGAACATGACACCCCTTCTCGACTCCAACTTGGAAAAATGTAAGACTAAGGTAAGCTGGGTTAGATATTAAGTTGGGTTGCAAGGATACTCGAGTAAACAAAAAAATCCATACATAAGGGGTCTTACATTCTAATGATATCGTCAGAATGTAAGACCCTTTGTGAGTTGTTCCATACATCCATCCCTAGGGAACTAGTCTTGCCCCAATGTGACACCCCTTCCCAACCCCAACTAGGCAAAATTTAAGACCAAGGTAAGGTGGGTTGGGTGTTAGGTTGGGTTGCAAGGATAACCCTAAGTCAACAAAAAAATAAAGAGAAGAGCATACCTTTTTATCATTTTTGAAAGGGGTTTGGATTGGAATATTTTGTGTTTTGTTGATTAATACACCAACAACCCATTTGTATTAACATTATTACAAATAGGAAGAGAGGTGTATTATGGAATCAACCAAAACTAAAAAGGGATGGAAAAGAATGAACCAAAATAGGTAAAACCAAGGAATTATTTGTCATATGATTGAAATCTAGAAACCATGACTTCACCAATCAAAATTATTTCTTTATTTTCTCTCCCCATGTCTTTCTATCTTTTATTTGTTATCTATTTTTCTCATCTTGAATTATCCATGTCTTGCTTGCTTGCTCATAAAGGTGGCCTCTATTTGTTTTATTCTCTCCATCTATCTTTTATCTTTCTTTTTTTTCATTTATTTGTTTTATTCCCTCATAAAGGTGGCCTTGGTCTATGAAATCCTACACCAACTCACAATTTCCATATCAGCTAGGGATTTGATTAAAAGGTTGGAGATTGAAAAAAAAAATTTCTTTTATGTGCATTATAGAGGCCATGACCATGTTGTGTAAGAAAGCCAACTATCAAGTGACTCAATGCTCGGTCCTTAAGGAAAACAACATCAAAACTAAGAGTTTAGTTAGAACTGAGGAAATCAAAGAAAATCTAAATAATAATAAATTTAATCTTATTTTTTATTATCTCACTTTCATACTTTATTCTTCAATCTATCTTATATTTTCATCTCTTTTTTTTATCTATATATCTCATTATCTCTTTCTTCATCGATCTATTTTTATTTTTTCTCACTATTTTCTTTTACATATCTTTTTCTCTTTTCTACTTTTATATTTTTTTTTGGGTTTGCTTCTAAATTTTATTTTTCTTTATTATATTATCTTTCATTCCTTTTATCTCTCCTCAAACTTATTTTCTATCTATTTCTATCTAGTGTTTTTTTATCTCTATTTTTCTCTTCCTTGTGTTTTTCCATCTCTCATTTATTTATCTTTGTTTATGTTTTTTTGTTGTTTGTTTCTATCCTTTTTTAATTTCATACTAGGCATTTACTTTTTTTTTTTTAATATTCTTTCCTTCTTTATCTTTCTTTATGCCTTTGATTTCTTTTTTATTTCTTTCCATAATTTATATTTTTTACCCTTTTTTGTTTGTATATATGTCCATCATCAATTGCTTTTTAATTTTCACTATTCATTTCTTTCATTGCCTCTTTCTCTCTATCCCTCTCTTTCTTAAAGTTATTTCTTTGTTTTACCCTTTATCTAGACCATTATTGTTTTGTTTCTTTGTATTTTGTATTTGTTTTAGTTCTATGTTTTATTGGTCATTCTACTTTTTTTTCTCTATTTCTCTATCTTTCCATCTCTTTCTCCATATAGCTATTTTCCATTTTCTTTTCCTCGCTTTGGTTCTCTTGTATCTATTTTCCTCTTTTTATCTCTTTCATTTTGCTGTCTTTTCTTTCTTTCCTCTTTCTTCTTTGGTTATTCTTTCATTGGTCTCTATTTTTATCTATTTTTTTATTTCTTTTTTCTTTATTTCTTTGTATCTGCTCTCTTTCTTTATATCTATTTTTCTTTTTTTATGTTCTTTTTTTATTTTTCATCATCTATTTTTCCTTATGTTTTAGTTGCTTTCCTTTTATTATTTTTATTTTATTTTATGTATTTATGTCTTTCTTAATATTTTTTCTTTTTTTTTTTATATATTTTAATATCTCATGTCTTTTCCTCTCTTACTATTTTCATTCATTCATTTTTATACTCTTTTTTTTTTAATTTCTTTTTGTTATTGTTCTATCTCATTTTTATAATTTTCATGTGTTCCTTTTATCTTTTATATGCCCTTTCCATTTCATGTTTTTATTTCTCTCTTCTTATTTTTGTTCTTCTCTCTCTCTCTCTCATTTTTTTCTGTGTTATTTATTGTTTTTTTCTTCTCTCATTATTTAAGTGTATTTATTTTCAATCCCTCACCATGACTATCTTTGTTTCTTTGTATAATTTTCCCTTTATCATTTTTTATTCCTTTCTTATTAGACTATGGATCACTAACACTAAACTTTGGATGTTGGAGTTTGTATCCTTGATCTTTGACATTTGATATAAGATTTCTAGAGACATCAATTGTGAGAATAGATCTTAGTCTATAGAATTTGGATAATAAAATGTAGAATATGCATGTTACATCATAATTCCTAGAACTTGGACCTAATGCTTTGATAATACAAACCTAGAACCTTAATCCTGAAGATCTTAGAACTTAGATCCTAGACCCAAAAACATAAACTTTGGACCCATAGACACTGAAATGGTGGGCTACTAACCTTGACCAAGAAACTTTTATCCTAAAACACTCTACCACCCAACCTTAGAATTTGGAGTTTTCTCTTCTATGTTTTTTCCTCGATCTCTTTTCATCTTAGTTTCATTATTTTTATTTTTCATTTTATCTCTATCTTTCTCATTTTTCTACAATCTTGATTTATTTCTAATTTTATTTTCTTCTCTATTATCATTTGAGAATGCTTCATTTCAATCGCTCTCGATTGCTATCTATAATTCTCTCTTATATTTTCCCTTGATTTTGTTTTTCTTTCTTTCTTTTCTTTCTCTCATTTTGGACAATAGATCATGGTCCATAAACTATCAGTGTTGGGTCTTGGATCCTTTATCCTTGATACTAGACTCATAAACTTGTTGACATTAGACACTACATGTTGGGTCCTAGAATTTAGATTATAACATGTATAACTTGGACATTATAATCTTGGCACATGACTTCAAAACTTGGAGCCTAAAAATCTCACAATTTAGATCTTAGGCTTGTGGATGACCGACCTTGATCAAGAAATGTTTACCCTTTACCCTCAACTCTTAGATTGGGAACCCTAGAGTTGTGGAATATGGACCCTAGACCAATAAATATTTACCCTATATTATAAACCCTTGAACCCATGCCTTGAGATGTATGCTTCTATATTGCATAACCTACACCCTAAACTTGTGGATTATGGATGTTAGACAAAAAATTACACGATAACATCAATCCTAGACCTTATACCTTGAATATTTGACCCTTGGTAACACTAGATTATGTATATTGGATCATTGGGACCTAGTTGTTGAATCATAGACCCCATACTTTGTATCCTCAAACCTTGATCCTTGACTTTGGACCCCAAGACACCTAAATCACTTGAACTTGGTCAATAGATATCAAGCCTTCAAATTTAGACTCTAGAATGTAGAACAAGGACCTAGATGTTACTTAGAACCAAACCTTAAGCTATAAACATGTGATCTTAAAATTTGGAGCCTCCAATTAGGAACTTGGATCCTAGATCCTTAAACATTAACTTTAGACACTTTGATGGTGTCAATCTGATTAGGTATCACAAATAGAACCCTTACTTGAATCTTCTATCATAGTTATTATTTACCTTCCAAACATTTGCAAGCCATAATTGATTCACAAGGGTAGGTATGTACTTTAAAGTTAATTTTGAAAGAACATATATTCATCAAGTTAATCATTAGTTTTCTTGGTCTTCAATTAAATATCACATGATTACTTGCAGATCACCATCCAAGACCTAATTGATTCTTAGAGTTCCTAGTGTCAGAAAACCTAGGCTCTGATACGAGATATTATGCCCATCATGAACACAACACAATTTTTTAAAAGAATTAATTAAGTCCATTTATGTTAAGCCTCACATTATGTTAATGTGAGTAGATATTAGTGAACTTCATTAATTCTTTTAAATTTGTTTCTTTCGTGGTGTGTTCATAATGGGTGTGACTAATGGAATTTGGACTCATGGACCATGAACCCTAAACCAACATATCATATACCATAAAACCTTGGACCCTAAACCTTCCATCTTGGACTTATGTACCATAGACTCTAGGGGTAAGAATTTTTTCATGTAGCTTGGACCTTGCACATTGGAGCATTTTCCTTGAATCTTTGACACACTAGAACACTCTTGCACTTTAGGCCTCAAACCTTAACCATAAAACTTGGACCCTATTCTCTCTCTCTCTCTCTCTCCATATATCTCACCTTATTATTTTTGTACCTTGAACATTGGATCATTTTCCTTGAATCTTTGATACACTAGAACACTTTTGGAATTTAGGCCTCAAACCTTAACCATAAAACTTGGACCCTATTGTCTCTCTCTGTCCATATATCTCACCTCATTATTTTTGCACCTCATTACTTTTTATTTTTAGGATTATTTCCTCTCTCTCTTTATCTCTCTCTCTCTCTCTCTCTGTGTATCCCCCCCACCCTTCTATTTCTCTTTATTTCTTACAACCTTAGTTTCTATTTGTGTTTTAGTATATATATTTTTCTTTTTACCTTTATTTTTGTTATTTTCTTTCTTTTTGTATTTGTTTCTCTTTATAATAATATGGGAAATACAATATTTGATATTTTCTTGGCTCTCATTAGCCATAATCTATCTTTTGAGAACTCCCCCAATACAAAATTATTTTCAAAATATTAATTTCTTGGCTCTCATTACCCACAATCTAACCCTTGAAGTCTTCCCCATTATTTTTTTCATAATGACAATTTTAGGCCTACCACCCAAAACATTACAATAAAGTATGACTGAAATCATAATTTAAAGCAAGTGTTTCCATAACTTTACATTACTAAAATTTATATAAGGCTACCATTTATATCTCTATTTTCTCTACCTAAACACCATTTTCATCTTGATGTTCAATAAAATTACCCACCCTAGACCGTACAAGAGGCATAACATTCAAATTAATTTTGATAACATTGTGTGCATATTGGCTAAGCTAGAAGATTGTTTTCATTCACAACCAATCCCAGAACTAGAACTGGAGGATCATGGTCATGCATGAGCAACACCATGATTGCATTCACCCTCACCCTCACTCTTTCTGGTAGCTCACAATCAATCTCACCATGATTGCATTCACCCTCACCCTCACCCTCACTCTTTCTGCTAGCTCACAATCAATCTCATCATGATTGCATTCACCCTCACCCTCACTCTTTCTATTCTTGAATTTCCCAGTGACAAAGTCTTCTTGATTGTAATGTATAGTATAAAATGCCCAGGAAACAATCCACCAATCATACTCTTGTCCCTTCCATAAATCATAACTTTGGCATGCCTTTAATAGAGTTCCATTCTATAAATAAACTTCCTTCACAACTTTATTCATGATAAATTCAACTGACTTGAAACACTAAAGCAAGTCCAACATGTTTGAAATGAAAATTGACAAAATTTGAGACGAGAAGATTAAATGCCTTGCCTCTGGTTCCAAGATTTCAGCACCTATTACCCTTTTGACACTTCTCTTGAACAATGAACAATGGCCCTTAAACACCAACTAAAACTCTGCATCTTCTATTGCCTCTATGAATTGAAGCTCCCATTTGTTCACCAGAATGAACACTCTGTAATTGCATGGGTAGTATTCCATCTTCATTCTTCAACAAGCTTTACAAACTCGTGACACCACCTGCACCTCACCACTATTAGAATACGAGTGATGTTGCATATACCCAATTGATCAACACTAAAGGAAACTCAATAAAACTCTAACAAAAAACAATTGATATGCTAAAACTAAAATTTACCATACTACATGTATTCTCACCCAAATGACATGAAGGTGGAACCTTTAAAATGATGAAATAATTTCCCTTGTCCTTTCACACAACTAGCAATCTTAATTCACATGTGTTGAAGTTGTTGTTGTAATTCTCAATAATGAATGAAAAGACTTAAAGAATGGTGTGTAGAAGATTGTATAAACTTAGAAACCGCTAACAAAATTTAGCAAAGGCATAAGATTATATATAGATTATCAATATAATGTATATCCCCAAATGTAGTCATGGAACCCCAAAGATGAGCTCACATTTGTTGATAACATAGGAATTCATACAACATTGATAAACTAAACACATGTGATATTACTTAAAATGTACAAGGCACAAATCAAATAGTAAATTGAATAAGTACCTACAAAATCACACATTAGTAAAAATAATTACTTTGCTGACATGCCTCATGAAAATCCTGTCATATCCTAGCTCCATGAATATGAGTTGACATGAGAAATGAACCTCTAGTGCTCATTACACAGATTACTTACGATGAACCTTTACTCTCACTATTATGTCACATGAACTTTGTAGATGACATCAACAAGTAAGAGTAATTTCTTGTACAAATTATTCCTTTACAATCGAGAGCATTTTAAAAAATTAACCAATTGACACATGACCAGATATCTAGGTTAAAGAATGACACACAAAATTGATTTGATGAGCTCCACAACAATCTTGCCACATGTGATTGATACCCCGATATTCTATACAATGCTTAGCCATAAAAGCGTGCCATATGGACAAATTCTTAAATAGCTTACATGCCTCCTTCAACCTTTAAAATTCACACAAATTCAAATGTGTATTTATTTGATTTATTACATGTGTCACTAATTCTACATCTTGTTCGTAACCTAAATTTGCCAAGAAATTCGTGAGACCATTTCCTGCTCTATATGTATGAAGAATTTGATAACTATCAAATTTATCTAATAACACCCAAATTTGTTTCAAAACATATCTAAGATGCTAGTTTTGAATTTTTTCATTCTCTACATGCATTCAAATATGATGAGAGAATTTCCTTCAACCTGAAGCTTTGAAATTTTAAACAAAATTACCATTCTTAAACCATGTAACAACACATGGGCTTCAACAAAATTATTCATGCTAGATTGAAGTTTGATTGATTTAGCAATCAACACCCTACTCCTATAATCTCTAATGACAACCCCTGCTCCAGATATGCCAAGGTTACCTCTACTTGATCCACAAAATTTAACTTAAAAATCCCTATGGAGGAGGCTTCCAATTTACCTTTGTTCGATCAACTTTCTTTTGTGCAGTTTGAAGTTGTCCTCCTTTAAAAGGTAGGAAACTATGAGACCGTTTTAAGTAACATGGCATCCCAATCTGTGAAAATGGAGTCAACTCACTTTACTCTCTGAAATAGACTGTTCTAACCTAATGAACACTTGATCAATAACACATTTTTATTTTTTGAATATACACTTATTTCTATCCCACCATATTTCCCACACAACCATTGTTGGTATGATTTTCCAGATGCATGCAAAGATAATTTTTTAATAAAATTGGCTAGCTTGAGAATAGTTTCCACAAATTTTCTAGAAGAGGAGAATGCCAACTCAATTTGTTTAAAACAAAATATCAACATGACTAAGCTACTCTACAAGCCAAGAAGAAGTGATTTATATCTTCAAATTCCTCTTCACAAAATACACACTTAAAAGGTTTTGCTATTCCTAATTTGGACAATCTTTCACTTGTCAAAACTTTTCTCTTAATTGCAAGCCAAGCAAAACATCCTGCCTTTGAAAAAATCATTGGATTCCAACAAAATGAGTAAGCCCTTAGATATCCTACTTGCATTATATTTTGTGAAATTTCTTTATAACCATCTCTAACTGAATAATCACCTATTTTGGAGAAATCCCATATTAGCTTATCATTTTTTCTTTAGATATACTAACCTTTTTTCCAAAATCTGCTCCAATACTCCTTTGTGTTCATTTGGAATGGCACAATTAGATTAGTCCTTCCATTTGACCCTTCATGTTGTCATATCAACCTGATCAATATAATCCTTGAAATTAGCTCCCCAACTTGCAACTAGAATGCTTTCTATGTTTTCAAAATTGTGAATAGAATTGATGAGTGGATTCCCATTCCATGAATCCTTCCAAAACAAAGCTTCCTCACCATTATTAACCTCCCAATTTAAATGATACCTTATGAACTTCTTATGTGAAATTAAAAAGTTCCACATTGTTGATCTTGAAGGTAGATTTAACACTGTGAAAATACTATTCGGATTAGCATCATTTTTAAATATTTTGCTTGCATGACCTTACACAATTTCTGATTTGGTTTTGTGTACATATTCCATACCAACTTGGCACCCAATGAAAGATTTCTTGTTGCTATATTATGCAACCCTGTGAACCATAGATTTTAGGGGTGTGAAATGCTATGACTCTTGCTCAATTAGGGTTTTTCACCTAAAGGAAAGAGATAGATCCCGCACCAAAATATAGGTATTTCACTCAAAATATAGGTGTGAATGCATGTTTTGGAGAAATCCCATCTTAACTTATCATTTTATGTTTAGATATACTGACCTTTTTTCCAAAATCTGCTTCAATACTCCTTTGTGTTCATTTGGAATGACACAATTAGATTAATCCTTCCATTTGACCCTTCTCGTTGTCATATTAACCTGATCAATATAATC
The DNA here is from genome assembly GCA_007258455.2 of Sequoia sempervirens. NCBI lineage: Eukaryota > Viridiplantae > Streptophyta > Pinopsida > Cupressales > Cupressaceae > Sequoia > Sequoia sempervirens. The sequence continues at coordinate 162,391 of VDFB02323023.1, read as the reverse complement.
CTTGACATTAGCTCCCCAACTTGCAACTAGAATGCTTTCTGTGTTTTCAAAATTGTGAAGAGAATTAATGGGTGGATTCCCATTCCACGAATCCTTCCAAAACAAAGCTTCCTCACCATTATTAACCTCCCAATTTAAATGAGACCTTATGAACTTCTTACATTAAATTAAAAAGTTCCACATTGCTGATCCTGAACGTAGATTTAACACATTGAGAATCCTATTCGGATTAGCATCATTTAAATATTTTGCTTGCATGACCTTACACCATTTCTGATTTGGTTTTGTGTACATATTCCATACCAACTTGGCACCCAATGAAATATTTCTTGTTGCTATATTATGCAACCCTATGAACCATAGATTTTATGGGTGTGAAATACTATGACTCTTTTGCTCAATTAGGGTTTTTCATCTAGAGGAAAGAAATAGGTCCCACACCAAAATCTAGGTGGTTCACTCAAACTAATGCAAACACAATGAAAATATGCCTAAATGCAATGATCTAGATGCAACAAACTGATAAAATTGATTGATTATTTATGGAAAACCTAAGAAATATGAAGTGTTTGAAAACATAATGTTGTTTGCAAAAGACCTAAAAAGATGAATAAAAATGCAAATAGAACCAAACAAAAATCTGTAACACAGAATGTGTGCACCTGTAAGTTTGATGGAGACTGGAAACTACTCTGAGAAACTAGAAATGTCAACTTTTTGACTAACTGGGACTCATTGACCACCCTAAGTGAATAATTATCAGATTAGGGTTTCTACCTAGAATCCTATTTCTACTAAAAGGGTACTAGAATCTGCACTAAGCTATGATAGGAACCTCCAATGGGACTCATTCGCCATTCATGGTGAATTAGTCCTTTTCTTGTTTTTTGAAAATTCAAGTTTCAAATATGTACTTTGTCTCCCGCATAACACTTCTTGATGTAAATTCAAATCTAAATCTCTAAAAAAAACCTGCAAAACACCTTTAAATTTGTTTTCTAATGGGGGGTTTTCCTTGTTCAAACCTCTAATTTGGTAATTAAACCTTGAGTGGAATTTTTTTGCATAAAACCCTAGAATTAAGTGTTTCTGAGACTAGGAAAATATGAAGTAAGACAAAACCCTATTCTAATGTGCTACAATAAGATGAGAAAATGTGATTTGAATGATGCAACTCTTCAACCCAAGAAACCCTACAACATCTCAACTGAATGTAGAGAAAATGGAAGATGGAATCACTTTGAAAACAAGTCTTTAGGTGTGATTTGATGGCTAGTTGCATCTCCTCAACCTAGATTTCTCCATGATTCTCCATAGGCATCCATGGTCAACTCTTTGCAATGTTAGATCTTGAATGTTAAGTGAGCTTGAAGACTTGCAAAAACCTTATCTTGTTGTCCAAAAGCTTCAACTTTGTTCTAGAAATGCTAATGAAACTTCTTATGGAAGACTCACAACACTTGACTTTTAAATTTTTCTTTGTAAAAATGACTAGGAGATGTGAAAAATGACCTAAAATGTGTATTTATAGGCATCAATACCTAATTTTCCCGTTATTTAGAACTAAGAGGCCAACATCCACTAAAAATTTGAATTAGGTCAATCAAATTCCCGATCAAAATTGAAATTTTCCCCAAAAGGGACTCATTCGCCACCCTTGGCAAATGGGTCCCACCAGAGGGGACTCATTTGGCCAAGGTGGCGAATGGGTCCCACTTGTGGTTTTTGGAGGTGGTTTTTTGATATATGAATGAATTAAGTATTATTTGTTGGGATTTGTATGATTTTTAAGTGAAATGGGCCTCTAGATCAATAATAATGGGTCTTAGGGGCCTATAAATGATGTTTTGAAGAATGAAATTAATGCAAGGTACTCAAAAGTAGGTTTAAATTAAGCGTGAAATTGTCTCTTTTTCAAAGAGTGTCCAATTTTCTATGCCACACCTTGTACCCCCTTTTAACTTTTCCATGCATATTTTTTCAAGTGATATTAAAGGAACTTTTTTTTACTATCCATATTTTCAGACGATAAGAAATTTCTGATCAACTTTTCAATTTGTTCTACTATGGATTTAGGTGCTTTTAATATAGACATAAAATAATTAGGTATTGAGGACAAGACTGATTTTTCCATTAGAATCCTACCTAATAAGGACAACCATCTTCCTTTCCAAGACATGAGTTTTGCTTGTAATTCCTTGTTGCTGCTTTCCCAATCCTTTCCCTTCATATCCTATTCTCTACATGATTCTGAAACCAATACCATCACCAACAACTATAGGCTTCATTACATTGCCATCCTCAACTCCACCTTTCAAAGAAACTTCTGCAACATCACACAAATCATTAGTATTGCAAGAAACATCACATACTTTAGGTTTAGATCCCAATCTTTCATTCTCCTTCTAGAATGCTATAAGTGACTGCTCCAACTGATCAACATGTTCCTTCAAGCTAGATATTTCCTTCTTTTGCAAACTGTTCTCTTTATTCAACTCTTTCAAACTTTCCTCTAGAACAATCTTGAATTCTTCTGCAAATTTATTTTTAAGGTCTTCCAACATATCCAACTCTGCTTCTAGTTCTTCATTTCTCCCTCTCAATTCTGCATTACACTTCTTGATTTCACACAATTCCTCCTCCAAAGTATCCCTTTTACATGCTAGGGTTTCATTTTCCTTCTTCATCCTCTTCCCACTCTTCCCCATTGCAACAAATCAGATAAACAACCAAACTTCAATGCTTACAGACTCACAACCATCTCTGATACCATTTGATGCAGCCAAGGGGGAGGATCTAGTTAAGGACTATCCAACCTTGTAGCCTAGACTATTAACTCCATGATCCCAAAGATATGCAACAAGATTTTAACAGTTAATCCACAGAAAGATAAAAGACATTCAAGAACACCAGACACAAGATTTATGCTGGGAAAACCCTAACAGTGAAAAACCCAGCCTTCAAAGCTCATCCACACTATATTAGATCTCAAAACACATTATAAATGCCTCATAGGATTACAAGATCTAGGCCACAACCTAGGGATTACAAATTAAAATTCTCCATCAACTCTTTCATTCGGTAATCTACCTACAGGTCTTGCACCGCCTCACTGATCGACGATCTAAACAAGCCACCCTGTAAGTTGCCTCAAGTTCCTCTGCTTTGAGATCATTCTGGATCATAATACTTCATCACTGTGCTTCATACTTCACACCATCAAGCACCTTGTTGATCTAACTTCTTCTAATGCCTTGTAACAATCCTCTCACTTCTATTTATATCATCCACAAATCATCCAACCCTCAACATGTTGGCCCAATTACGATAGCTAGAAATATAACATGTCAACTCAAATAGGTCAGCCCCAAACAATAAAAATTTACCATGCGAATCAACCCAAGTCGGCCACAACAAATCCAAGACCCAAATCAACACCCTTGATCACACAAACACCTTCTAGATTACTCCTCAAAGATCCACAACACACCACAACACCATGTCGACCAAGAACAAGGTAAACAAGACCTGAAAAAAGAAAATCACCAATCGTGAGCACATAGATCAATGTGGACCAACAACACACAATCTGGAAACATCCACAATCCTCATGAATCACCAAAACAACATCCACAACAACTCCATGTACTGGAATCACATCATCTTCCCTTAGGAACACCAACCAAAATAACTAAACACTGTTAACACATAGATCTTCACAAATCGATTGATCCTTCACACAGATCCCTGAAACTTAACATGGAAATATTAGACACAAACAACAACAAACCCTTTAATCCACAACCTCTAACAATCGAATTCAATAATCTGGTACCCTGCATCTCTTTCACCTCACTGTCAACTGCTTCAACTTTTTGAAGGCTTCTAGATGCCTTTGTATCATGTGCTCCTTACTCCATCAACTTGCACTAATGCTTCCAAAACCAAATCCACTATATCTTTGATATCTTCGTTGACATCAATGATAACCAAATTTCCAACATCTTCTAGCTCTCCTATTCAATCAATTAAATCTTCTAGATCTAATGTTCCAAAAAAATCACACATCCATCTTATTATTCTTCATAATTCTCGAAAGATCTCTCAAAAATATTTCTTGCCCAATATCTTCTTGTTGGTCATCCTCTCTTCCCTGCACTTCTAATCCACTTTCTTCTTCACTCATACTGTCTCTTGTGATTCCAATATATATTCTCACCTCATTTCTTATATCATTTTTGATATCCTCTCTTATCATCTCATGAAATCGCTCTAATACTTATTCTATCCTGGGCATTCCTCTTTGAGGTGGCATCTTGGAAGTTTTCTTCAACAAACCTCACACTTCGCCTTACTCTCCAAAACAATCATCTCAAATTCTTCACCCAAAAGTCTTGGTGTAGACTGCCTCACATTCGATGCTTTGACTACACACTCAAGACCACCTACTCTGATACCAATTAATGTAGGCACACAAAACCTCTTCTAGACCATTGAATTGACAACTTTATTTTCCATTCAATTATCAATATTTATACTCAAAGAAACAATTTTAAATTTAATCCCCTAAATATTCACAAGCAAATAATTTACAATGTATCAATCATATATCTAACAATTCAAATTTACAATGCAAGTTTAAATTAGATTAAACTTAGGTGATTTTTCCTTACAATTGACAACTCAAATTTTCCTTCATTCTGCCACACACATCCATTCATCCTCCAATATCTTGATTCTTCCAATGAATCATGAACCCTCCACTGTCGGCTTATTGTTGTGTGTATTCCAAGTTGCATTTCATATGAAGTGTCCCTTCTAACTATATGCAACCCAATTTAATTTTTCCAACATTAATTTTATTGTTTGGTTTGCAATCTCCAAGTCCGCGGTGGTTGAAATTCTACACTTGCCCACCCCTTTGTTCCATTGGCAGTTTGTTGCCGCCTTTTCCACTCACTACCCATCTTCACTAATGTTGTTCACCCATGTTTTACTATGCTATCTCCCTTAAGCATAACATACCTCTGTCACTTCTCCCTTCTTGGCATCACCCACTCTGCTTCTAATTTGTATTATTTCAATTGGAAAAACCTGACCTAGGTCTGCGCTCTCATCTCTTGTCAATGTTGCCTATCTTTTCAAACATACTTTCTTCCCCTCCTTTAATTACCTACACACAAGCCAAGTTTGGTTTTTTAAATCTCTTTTTCTTCCCTCTAGCCACAACCCCTTCTCAGTTTGCAATATATTTTTTTTGTCTCATCTTTTCAAATTTTGGCCATTCATATGATGTGCCTATTTTGCATATGGCCTTTTTTCTAGAAGTGCAAGCGCTAGGCACTCATGCATATTGCATTTAAAGATATATTTCAAACAACATAAATTGTGCTCAAATTTGTATTTTAATTGTTAACCAATTAATTTTATTGTTATAGCTTCTGAAATAAAAGTTATTATCATAGGCATTAAAAGGTGAATGAAACACAACAATTACCAATCTGTTGATCTCTATGTGCTTGGATTTTTCATAAATCTTTGTATTTTTTGAGAGTATGACACACCTTTGATTAAATAATTTTCTTCTTTTTCTTCCATTTGCTCCATCTCCCTCTCTCCCTCTCTCTAATGTAGATGCACAAAACCTCTTGTACAACATTGAATTAACAACTTTTTTTATCATTTAATTATCAATATTTATGCTTAATTCAAAGAATTTTTTTAAAATTTAATCCCCTAAATCTTCACAAGCAAAGCATTACAATGTATCAATCATATATTTGGTAATTCAAATTTACAATCCAAGTTTAAATCAGATTAAACTCAGGTGATTTTTCCTTACAATTGACAATTCAAAATTTCCTTCATTATACCATACACATCCATTCATCAGCCAATATCATGGTTCTTCCAATGAATCATGACCCCTCTACTATTCGCTTAAATTGTTGTGTCTATTCCAAGTTGCATTTCATATGAAGTGCACACTCTAACTCTATGCAACCCAATTTAATTCTGCCAACATTAATTTCATTGTTTGGTCTGCAATCTCCAAGTCCATGGTGGTTGAAATTCTACACCTGCTCACCCCTTTGTTCCATTGGTGGTTTGTTATCCCCTTTTCCACTCGGTGCATTTCTTCATTAAAGTTGTTTTCCCAAGTTTTACTATGCTATCTCCCTCAAGCATAATATACCTTTTCCACTTATCCCATCCCAATGTCACCCCCTCTACTTCTAATTTATGTTCTTTCAATTGGAAAAACCTAACCTAGACCCGTGCGCTCATCTCTTGTCAATGTTTCCTATCTTATCCAACATACTTTCTTCCCCTCCCTTAATTCCCTGTGCACAAGTCAAGTTTAGTTTTTTTAATTTTTAAAAGCTCTCTTTCTTCTCTCTGGCCGCGACCCCTTCCCAGTTTACAATATAATGTTTTTGTCTCATCTTTTCAAATTCTAGCCATTCATATGATGTGGCTATTTTGAATATGACCTTTTTTCTAGAAGTGCAAGGTATGGGAACTCATGCATATTGCATTTAAATATTTATTTCAAACAACATAAATTGTGCTCAAATTTGTATTTTAATCATTAACTAGTTAATTTAATTGTCATAGCTTCCAAAATAAAAGTTATTACATAGGCCAATAAAACAAAACAATTATCATTCCATTGAATTTTCACACACACCAAAAATGGGAAACATGAAAGCAAATTATTTTTGGGCAATGTAGGATTGCCAATTTTCCCGAGTACTCCTACATCACTCCCTTTCTTCCTTTGTTGTTTTCTCATTTGTTCTTTTGCTTTCTTGCTTTGTTTCTTTATTTTTAATAATTTCTTTCTCCCATTTTTTATTTTTCTTTTCTTTTTTCTCCTTTTTGATCTTCCTTTACTTCTTTCTCTCATGCTTTACTTTCTATTATAGTTTTTCTTTTCTTTTCATCAATCTCCTTCACCATCTATTTATATGTTTTTTTTTTCTCATTTCTTTTTTTTACCTCCTATATATGTCTATTTATTTCTAGCATCAATTTCTTTTTTAATTACCTTTCAATATTTATTTCTACCATTCTCTCTCTCTCTCTCTCTGACATTATTTGCTTCTTTTGTTCTCTCTCTTGCTTTGTTCATTTTTATTTTCTCTTTATAATTGTCCCTCTTTCTAACCCTTTTTATTTTTTATTTATTTCTATCTTCAATCCTTTTTTAATTAACTTCACTATTTATTTCTCCATCACTTTCTCTATTTCAATTTTGTCTTTCTTTTACTCTCCCACTCTCTTCTTTTCCTTCTTGATTTCTTTTGTATGATTTTTTATTTCTCTCACATGGTAATTTCTTTCTTATTCTTTCTTTTCCTTTTCTCTATCACATTATCTTTTTCTTTGTCTATGTATCTTTCTTTTCTTTTTGTTTCACTTTTAAACTCTTACCTCTCTTAGATCTCTTTCCTTCTCTTTCTTTGGTTTTTCTATGATTTTTATTGTTTACTCACTATTTCTTTCTAAATTTTTATTTTGTTCTTTCTTGCTTCCATTTAGTCTTTCTTTCTTTTTTAATCTCTATTTCTCTTTCTAAAATTCTTTCTTTATTTGATAATTCCTCTCTTTTTGTCCCTTTTATCTTTATTTTTTCTCTCGACTTTCTGTCTTTTTGTCCCTTTTTACCTTTTTTTTCTTGCCTTTGACTCTTTTAATATTACCTCTCTTTTATGTCTGTTATTTTTTGTTCATTTATTTTTGTATTAAATTACTTTCTTCTTTTGTTTCTCTTTTTTTTTCTTAAATCATTTGTTTATTTTCTCTTTTTCTTTTTTTTTTTGTCTTTCTTCTTAATTTTTCATTTATTAGTTTTTCTCTTTTTCTCACATTAACTCAATTTCTATATCCATCTCTTTGTTTTCTATCTCACTTTACCTTTGTTTCTCTCTCTTTGTATTTATTCTCTTCATTTCTATTTAAAATGTTTCTATGTTTTGTCATCAATCTTTATCTATTTTTGTTTCACTCTTTTTCTTTACCATTTCCCCCATTTTCTTAATCTATATCTCTATGTATTCCTTCCCCCCTCTCTCTCCACTTTTTTTTTTATTTATATTGTTTAGCTCTATTTCCTAACCCCCTCTCTCTTTATATATATATACACTTTTTGTTCTTAGTTATGTATTTTATCTATTCATTATTTATTTTTTCGACTTTAGTTTTTCTATTCTCTATTTTATTTCTTTGTGTTTTATTTTTTATTTTTCAATATTTTTAACTTATTTGTTTACTTTCTATATTTTAACATTCTCTTAGTCTTTCCTTTGTTCTCTCAACCTACCCCTACCTCTTTCTCTTGCTTTATTTATTTATTTGATTTTCCTTTTATTACTTCTTTTTTTAACTTCTTATAATATCTACTTTCTATCTAGATCTCTCTCCCACTTAATCATGTTTTTTTTTTATCTAATTTATTAGCCCATTCTTTCCCTTCATGTCCTCTCTCTACATTTCTCTTTATCTATTTTTTTTTTCTAATAATGGTTTCAATTCAATCTCTCTTTTTTTAATTCTCATTTTCATTCTCTTTTTTCATCTAATTTTTATTTTCTCTATCCATTTTTTTTATTTGTATTTTTGTATCTTTCTTTTGTTATACCTCTATTATTTTACCTTAATTTATTTATCTTTTGCATCATTCTTGATCTCTCTTTCCCACTCACTTACTAACACTCTTCATTTTCATTTTTCTTCCATCATATCCCCTAGGGCTTGTTAGTTTTCTTGCATGACCCCTAGCCCCATGGTAACTTGGATTATTGGTGGATTTTATGATCATATTATGTTAAATGAAATTATGTGTGCGTGTGATGGTTATGATGTGTAGGTGCTAGTACTAATGTATGTATTTATAACATTATCATGTTATTGGTGAAATCTAAATGCATTGATTTTGCTTATACTAACTCAGATGAATAACTTGGTTGGTGGACTTGTGTGAGGCTTTTTGTTGGTTGTAAGTACTCAAGGTGCAAGATGAGGTGGATTGTTTGGTACAGTGATGAGAGAAAAACAATATTTAAGGCTAGATCCCAATGAAAAAGTCTATGGGTAACTTCACCCTAACCTAAGTTATACCAAACCTAGTACCGAGTAAACAAATTTTACTAAATGATATTTATAGTTCAACATGCAAGGTTGTCTAAAGTGGTAACTCTACAAGAATGATTAAGTGCTCAAGGGTATTTAATTTCTTTTGTTAACCCTAGGACCTTAGGAAGTGATTCTATTAAGTCATTGTCTATTTGGAATAAGACTTATTATCTTTTACTATATTATAGAGTTAGTTGACATGTAAGTACTACTAAAGAATTATGAGATTTTATTATTTTTTGTATTAGTAGTGATAGGCTAATAAAAATCAATGTATATGTATGTTCCCTTAGCAGCTAGGGATGAGTGTTGAATTGGAAAGAGTTTGGGTAAGCAAGAAAAACTTAGTAACCTTCAATCTATAACTGAAACTACTTTAGGGAAGACCATAGAATTCCTCTTCAAATTAATTAATGAAATGTTCAAATAGCTCCTCTACCTTCCACAGGGGGTCATTGGAAAGGTATGTTCCCTCTTCAAATACATTTTGATAATAAACCAACGTTGTAATAAGCTTTGACCATCTGAGTCCTCTATTAAGCCATGCAAAGTATGGTAGGGTAGCAAACCATCATTGAGTGGGTAGTGAGTTATCTACGATACTAGCTTTTTTTAGGAGTGAATAGATATCTGCTTTTTGGTTAAATAAAAAACCATAACAATTTGGGAATGAATGGATTTTGAACCCTCATATAACATGACACCAAAATGGGTAGTTGATCCATAGAGGTGGCGGGCCTTAAAACCTACTTGTTTTGAATTAAGAAACTCTCTTACAGTTATAGTGATAAGGTGGGTGCAAGCACTACATTTTACCATAATGCATTGAGTAGGACTATAAGAGGGCGTAGGTAGAGGTTAGAAACCTCTTATATGTAGGCTATTCCTCATTTGAGATAATCAATGGAAAAAAAAAATCCAATGACTTAATCAGAGATAAGTTTATCCATGCTCGAGATTGACAACAGTGAAGGATCATGCTATGTTGATGGAATATTAGTTATACCAATTGGATAATGAGATGGATTCCATGAGGAGCATCTGGGAATTAGGAACAATGACATGTCGGTGATGTATACCCCATGTTACTCTAGAGGCTTGGATAGATTCTGCCAAGAGCACGTGGGCCTTGGGGCTAGTAGCATATAGTTGATGGAAATCTAGTGTACAGTAGAGGGTTGGATGGTTTTTTTCCAGTAGCATGCGGGCCTTATGCCCAAAAAAATGTATTTGATAGACTAGCTTGTTTTATTATCCATTCGATGGACTACAAAGAAGATAATTTCTAATGAAGCATAAGTAGGTAAATGACTAGACATACCTTGAAGAATTGTTATGATATAACCATATATGGAGTTGATTTCTATTGAGGGTGGTTTTGATCACGTCTAATGTGCTAGACAATAAGGAATTATTACTTCTCTTGAAAAGTAGTGAGAAATACTCCAATGTTCCTTTTCGGTCAGGTCTTGACTATGTGGATAACACAATTGGAAGGTCAATGTAACTTCATGAGGGGATCTACAATTTAGATAACTAGAAATTTATATGCAACTACAAAGATAATCTCAATAACTTAGAACAAAAAATTGCATTTCAGAAAAATAGCATATTAACGAGTTAAATTATCGCTCTTTCAATACAAAGTGTGAATCATTTATAAAATAAAGTAAAAAAAGTAGGGTAACAAGGAATATTATAAATATGTTATAATCGAACAATGATATTAAGCATCCAATCAATTACATCTCCAAGTTTAAATAAGATCTTTCAAAACAACCATTAAAAGAAATAACATTTTACACATTTATGATTAATGCAATGCAATCTTCAAAGGAAACATACACGCATAAGATTTTCAAATTTCATTCAACTAGAATGTTGTCAATCATGTGTAGACCTAGGACTTAATTTCATAGATTTAAACATCTTATCAATTTATCAATTTTAATTAAAACAAAATACTCATCCCACCACCATGGCACTGAATCCAAATGCATATAATACAAGCATAATCCTTTGATAAAATAAATTAACTCTTCACCAAAGTCAACAAACAAATTCCACACCGAGATTGTATTTGTTTGTGTTGCAAAAATTACATAATAATTCGGATCCTTTGAATGATCCAGAATTAAACATTTATAGAAAACTAAGTCCCATAATTGTGGATCTAAAATAAAATACAATTGAAACTAACTTGAGTTATAGTTAAGTCTTTTTCTAAATTAAAACTAAACTAGGTGCCCCAGTTACAATTAATTATTTTGCTAAATTCAAGGAGAGCATAAAATAATTGAAAAATTAAATCAAGTAAACTAAAATCTACGAGCAACTATGCTTTTCCATCACCTTTCCTTTAGTGTATACTTTGACATTATCATAAGTATCATGCATACTTTGATGTCTTCAGATTTGGAATTTGAACTGGAAGAAAAGGATTCATTAACTTCAAGAGCAATGGCAAAAACATTTCAAACACCCACGACCCAACAAAAAAATAGCAACCCTTGTTCCATCTCCAATTTACTTAGAAAATTTATCAGATCATGTTGGTACTATCTCGTTCATTTTCGGGGTCAGGTCCAACACATCTCCCCATTGGACCCTTTGATTTCCCATGTCCTATGGTTGTAATGTTGTGCACATGTTAATAATAACTCTAGAGATTGCACTATAATTGGGAAAGCAACTGCCTCCAACAATCTAGAATTAGCAAGAGCCCTTGCCACTGAGGTCCTGGCAGCATCATTGACCCTTCTTTTGAACTCGTTTGTGTCAACATGTCCTAGGTCTATGTCACATATCTTGTTGTAGTGAGGAAACATCTTGCAAGGCGAATGATAACCATTGTGTTTATACTTCATTTCTTCTAAATCTTTTAGAGGCATATCTCTTGCAAATACCAATACCATGCATTAACATTTTCATATTAAGAAGAGAAAACGTGCAAAATAAATCATGTCAGACCATATCAAATTCATTTCAAAAATTATAACTTATCAAGGAGTTATGTAAAAGTATTGAGGATCGGCCTTCAAGATTACCCCTTACTCTTTACTATTAGCATTTATACTTAAAACACTGGATTATTTCAATTTTACCATCTTTAGATATCGGGGAATGAGGATCCCTCATACCTGCTACTCATCCAATGAGTTTTCTTCGCTAAGTTTCAAAGCCTCTCAAGTATCAAACATCAAAGATATCATTTACCCTTTGCTTATTAATAAAATCACTTTGAGGATATGTTTCATCTCTTGATCAGGTGTTGGGGATCGAGGATCCTGTCTACCCCTTACCTTATTGGCAATGGTATAAGTTAAGTGATATCTCCGACTCACAAAGTCTAAAGGAGTTTAGGGATCTGTTGTGCCCTTAGCACACACGCCCCGTTCAAAACAGGGACCCTCTTCTCTTTCTTCTTGTCGGGTCATTTTTGTCACCGCCTTATTTTGCGTGCCCCCTTTTTGGTGTCCTAGATGGTCAATGTTGCTTTAAAGTCCCACCAAAAGTTGACCGTGCCTTCCCCTTTTAATTTTGTTATGTTATGGTGCCTCGCGGAGTCCCTCTAGTAGTTTGACCCTGCCAACAGCCCCGAGGCCTGTCAGACCCTGCCGTTCGGGCTTCCCTTGTCGGGTTTCCCCATTGCACCTGTCGTTCCCAATGGCGATCGGCTCACGTCCTCCCGGACCTCGAGGTCCGGACCCCCGTTTGTTGTCTACTAGAAACCGCGAACATATCAGCAGCTGCCAAACCCTTCGGTCCTAGAACCTCAGAGTTTCGCAAGTGCTTTGCCGTCCTTCATGGTAAACCTCTGGCGGCGTCCCGTCTTCTAGGTCCTGCCACCATATCTACCATCTGAGGAGTTTGCAAGAAATCCTGGCTACCGTTGAGTGCTCCAGGCTCGATCTTCTAGAGTTTCGATTTCAGAATTCTGTGATGGTTCAGCCGTCTCCGACGGTGGGTCTTTGGCGGAACTCCACCCTCCAAGCCTCGACTCTCTCTCCACCACCGCCGATCCAACCGAGTGGAAATCTTCAAGCGGCCGCCCTCCTGCTCCCTTGGCCATCGGACCCTGGGTCTCCCGCCGCCGTTGTTGATTTTCAAATTCACCAACCTTTGTCTCATCGTACTTGCATTTAATAGGGTCATTAATGGTGATTAGGGGTATAAAAGACCCGCTCGAGCCCATCATTATCACTTGACAGAGTTGTGGAGCAATCAGAGAACTTGCTAGAGGAGCCCACCGTCTTCGACATGTTCACGCTCATCGCCCTTACCATCACTTCATCGATTGTAGATGGATCCCACATCTCCCCACATCGTGTGTTTGATGTAGGTTTTCCGTTCACCCTCTCGAGCATTATTTTCATGATTTCTAATGACTAAAATGGACAATGAACATCAAAACGATGAATGAATGATGAACCATAGTGTCACGAGTAAAACCTATTTTTTGAAAACATAAGAAAACCTTCGAGGGTGCCCTCATCACCGATCCAGAGCTCCACCTCGCCGCGGCTATTCTTCCCGTAAGGAGATCATCCCCTTCAGACCTGGGACCTATCTTGGCCATCCAAACCAAAGAGATGAACCTTCTTTTTGATGGCAATTTCTCCCTTCGAGCTCAAGCCGTCGAACTTCCTTGTTCGAAAGTTAGTTGGGATGCCGCCGCATCAAAACAGTGAACTTTCCCTGACCTCCCATCCGCCGGGGCCCGCCCTTCTCCTCGCTGCGGGCATTTCAAATTGGAAAAGTGCCCTTCGGGTTTCTCGGGCCTAGGACTCCAGACATTCGTTCTTAGGATTCCATCCTTCATTTGTTGTTGGGGAGATGTTCATCCATCGCCAGGTCCTCACAACGACACCACCTTTCTCTTGGCGATTACCTGACGTCCTTCTGACCTCTAAGCTTTGGACCTCCGTTTGCCACTAGGATGTCACTTGAATAAGAAATGCCCTCATTCTTGCCGGGTTCCGCTGCCCGGGAGTCCTGTCCTCATCCACCGTCCCGAGGGGAAAATATCGCCTGCCCCTTCGAGCTCCGAGCTCTGCCCTTCCGTCTACTACGCGACTGAAACGAAATGATGACGTCCTCCATTGCTGGGCCCAAGGCCCTAGACTTCTATTCGATGTTTGCCATCCCAAATGCCAAGTGCACTAGGGCCCCCCAACCTTCTGGACCCGGTAATGTAAAACTGCTAACCGCCCTTTGACTCGCCGGACCCTGGACCCCGGAGTTCCATCTCCAGAATTTCATTTTCAATCCGCTTTTCCAAACTACCATTTCCAGATGACTCTCCGGCCTGGGACTTCCAGATTCTCCTAAACCGATCCAAATGAGCCCAAATCTGAAATCTAACTTCGACCCACATGCTTAATTTTGGTCCCCTTCATTGCAAACCTCTTAAAGTACTAAAATTTGATCGAAGAGAATCTTTGGGAGCCCCCCACCCTATTTTCCCTTCCAAATAGCATTCCTGTCGAGGAAATCCAGTCCTTTGGGCCCAAACTGTCCAAATGCCCTTAATCAGAAGATCAATGACATCGGGGGATAAAAGGTCATGTTATGCTTAATAGATTGTTTAAAATGGATGTCACCTTTAGGATTTTGGCTAACATAAATTTTTTTGTGATTCATTGTGCTAACTATGCCTTTGCTTGCAGAATATATGGAATCGAGTGCGGGACCTTCGGGGGCAGCCGTCGAAAAGGACAAAGGGAAGAAGTTAGGAAAGACCCCTCGAGGGAAAAAGGACAAGGACCAAATGAAATACCAATTTCAGGGCAAGCCTTTACACTCAAAAGTTACCATGGATTGGAAGGAAATCACTGACACCAACATAAGCCATTTCGATATTGACGAATTCACACAAAGGGTTAGGGTCAATCCAACGACAAAGAATGCAAGGTTGATAAGACAAAGTGGAATAGTAAAGGATGCTAGATTCCCTCCATCCCTCATGGCCCCCGAGTTGGTCATGGCTTGTCGGGAGGCATATGAACCCGACACAAGGACAATCATTGATAAAGAGGGCAACATTCTCGCCGACATGTCACCTGAGGGAATCACAAAGAATTTCCATATCCCCACTTTTAAGGAGATGGAAGTCTCCACCATAGAAGAATGCTAGGTATTGTGGGATGATAATCTGACGGGCTGTAAGAGGTCAATAAATCAGCATTGGGTCAAAGAAAAGCAGGGCAGCGCTGCGAAAGTTCCTCACGCACTCTTCTGTAGTGATTTCCATGAAGATTACCATGACTTGGTCACGATGCTAAGCAGAGTTATGGGTCTTCCTACGGTGGCCTTCTTCCAAGAACGGATGGTGTACTTCATTGAGAAAATTCTTTGTGGGAATGAGGACGTCACCACAAAGACTTCATTTTACTGGGAGGAATCATAAGGAACTGCTTCCATGAGTAGTTTGTCAATGTAAAGAAGAGCTCCAAATTCTATATGACTTCCTATCTCATCTATTCCTTGGCGGATCGGAGGTAGTACAACGGGTTGTTTGTGGCACCTAATCAGGAGCAGGGGTGAAGACTCAAGGCTTATGATAGGTATCCGTAGCTCCAATACTGGAACTTCAAAAGAGAATACTGTAGAGTAAATGATGCCTTCATTGGCCATATTATCAGAATGATTATCGAAGACTTCGAGAGGAGGGTCTCCCACAATGCCAGGGCATTTTTGAAATAGTATGCTTTTCTCTTCATCCAATATTCGAAGTTCACATACATCTGTGCACAGGGCTTCACTGAAAGGCCAAACAGGTTGCCTCGATACCCTAATGACCGAATCATCGTTTTGGAGCTTTCTCGGAAACTCCAACACATACAGGCAATCTTCAACAACAAACACATAGCAAGGATTTCTTATCCCATGACTTTGGGCCAGGGTATGTATAAACTGCAAACTTCCCAGTGTGCTGGTAACTCCGAGAAAGAGCTAAAAGATTATCATTTCTACCTACACATTGCTCGCCCACATATAGACCTGTATGGTCACGTTAGAAAGGTGCTAGGGCCAGGGTTTTCCCATCTTCACCACATCGAGGATTTCTAGGCAAACTGCTAGGATGATAAAGAGGTACGTGCAAGGCACTATATGTGAATGACTATGTAGTTTGTAAGAAGGGTGCAACCATTCCCCATACCAGACCAAGTAGAAGAAGATGAGGCCACCATAATACACCCTAGGTACCCTATAGTCGCCAATCTGCCAATACCAACAATAGACTGGGATGAGCAGGAGGTCGATGACCTTGATACCATAACCCAGCCAATCTTGGTTCGTACTAAGGAGTGGGTTGATGGGCAAGTAGCCCAATTAAAGCGCCAAGGAGTAATTTTGACTTATGAAGGGCTCAAAAGTGAGCCAAGTTCCACAGAGGATGTCACTACCACCACTTCAACTGGCAGGACCTCCAAGTCTCCTCTGGTCACCAGATCCAAGAAAAGAAAGGAGACAAAAATAGAATAGTCTTCATACCCCAAGGTCTATGCAAGGAAAGAAACAAGAGGCTCGCCTTCCAAAAGGCTCAAACAAGCAGGGAGTGCCACAAAACAACCCTCAACCCAAGAGGAGGAAGTGAAGGGTATGGATTAATTGGAACCTCTCTTGGCTCTCCCTGCCCCTCCTATTGCACCACGTACTTCCTTGGCTATGATCCCTGCATCCCCGCCGGCAGTGGACATTTTTGTCCATCTTGCCCCTTCGCCTCTGGCCGAGTCTGTAATAATTATCAACTCCTCTTCTGCCATAACTACTCCCTCTTCCTCTGCTGCCATGTCACCAATCACATCGCTCCCTATGGCAACAATAACAACACCTATTCCCACTACCACCATGCCTGAGGCTCTCTCAAGACATATGCAGAATCTTCCCCCTAAGCTCTCCCAGATCCTAATGGATCTGACTCTTCAAACAGCACTTGCGCAAGTCCTTGCTACTGCTCAGCCTTCACAACCACCAATAGGGCCACCGGCTATGGAAGCCACCATACTAATCTCTAAGGAGTGGGAGGAACGAGAGCGGGAAGCCTTGAAGTCTGTTGAGGAGGAAGCCGATGAATACCATGAGCACCTAGAGTACAAACACCGAACCATTGACATGGTGGCTTATGAGAAGGATGGAATGGGCTCTTCCAAGAGTGGGGATGATGGAGATAGCTCCAGTGCTAAGGTAATCATGCAAACCTTTGACGATGACCTTGAGGAGGAGCTAGCACAACAGCTGAAGGACACCGAGGCAGAAGTAGAAAGGTCACCCCATGACGGAGAAGGGCAACCACTAGAAAAATAGCAGCAAGAGGATTTAATTGAGGGTGGAGCCCAAGTTGTCAAAATCCTCGAAGCTGAGTGTGATGAGGAAAATAAAGAAGAAGAGACAGCAGAGAAAGAAAGTCTCATACAAAAACTATCCACCGTGCTTCCTATCAAACACCTCATGTTCGTCCAGGACTCTGATGAGGAAGAGGGAGATGCTGCCAAGAAGAAAGAAAAGTCCCCAGAAGAAAAATGAGCGGAAACCTTGGCCTTGACCAAGAGGGGTGAGGGTGGCCACGATTCACCTAAGGGAAAATTTGTTGTGCCTGAATGGTTAGAGAGGCAGCTTGAAAGAAAAAACCCTATACTAAAGGACCCAAGGGGAAGGTTAGAGGCCATCTTGGCTCGAGCTCAAATCATGATAAAGAAGGAGAAGAAGCCCAAAGTCTGATCCAGGGTAATGATTGATGATTTCGGGTCTCAAGCAGCACAAATAGCAATTCCTATGATTAGCCAGGCTGGGGTGAGTTACAACATCTCCACCATCAACTTCAGGACTGCCACCAGAGAGCAGAAAATCGGGCACCTTGAGGAGTCAGTGGCTACAATGGTGCATTTGATAAAGCAAGATAAGATTTTGAAAGATGAACTCAAGGCGCAGGTGGCAGCCTTAACGAATTACATACAACAATGGTCTTCAGTGGATGACCTGCCTACCACATCCACAGCCGTACCTCAGCTACTATCCAAAGAGCAGATCAATAAGATGGAAAGGAGAAAGAACTTGGAGAAGACCACAGAGGGCTGGTTCCAATAGGTCTTGTACATCGGAAACATGGGAATTAGCCAGGTTGTGCGAACAACCAACAAGTTCTTAGACCTGTTGCAGTCTCTAGAGGGCACAAGGAAGCTATGCACTGACTTCCCTATAGTATACGACTCCACCTTTCTAAAGAGCAAGGCTATCCTTCAATTGCCAGAAGCCATGTGGGAAAAGGAGCTTGCATTTAAAAAAGATGATCACTGGTTGATGGATGTGTGGCGGCAAGACTTTGATAACCAGAAGGAAAGGTTGGAACAAATAATGAACAAAGTGGATCCAGATATCGAATGGATCAAGGAAATTAGGGTAGAGTGCACTCATTATCTCAAGCTGATGAGGGAATACGACTTGCCCATAGTGCAAATGGATCTAGAGAAGATAAAGCCCTACTTCTAGAAAAAGATGGAGGACAAAATGTCTAGTGAAATCATGGTGGAATTCATGAGTTTTGTTGCTCATGCCTTCAATCAATCAAAACTATTCAGGAACCAAGGCACAAAATATGATGAGGATTGGAAAAGGCTCGAGGATAATGCAAAGGAGTGGAGCTACCAAGTACTAAGGTACAAATTTTTTGAATCTGGTTATCCTAAAGTTCATGGAATACACAGCTTCTAAAAGGCAGGAGGACAACCCCATCAAAGATGAAGAACTCCCTGAAGAGTAACTACAGTGAAACAACAATCGACTAAAAGACAAAAGTGCTACAGTGCCATCAATAGAGGACAAAATAGGGAAAAGACAAAGATGTAATTTTAAATTGTGATATATTGGGGGGTAGGTGAAACCCTATTTTGTAATGAATCTTGGCTACACAATAAGAATTGGTCTTGGCCATTCATTAGATCTTTTGGGCACTATAAATAGGGCTCTCCTCTTATTTGCAATTGGAGTTGAGTTGTTGTAAAGACATGTTGCTTGATTCAATCTCCATTGTTATATGTTTAACTTAGGTTTTATTGTTCTAGTTAGCTGTTTTCTTGCCTTGGTAGATTTTAGGAATGTTCTCCTATGATCATGAAAATTCTTGTTGTGTTGATGACTTCTCAACCCATACTTTTTGTTGTTTGCTGATGGTAGATAGCTGTGTAAAGTTACCTGGGGCTTGAATTCAAAGCTGCTCCAAAACTTTTAATCTTTGTCTATGCATGTACATGGTGAATGAAAGACAAAGCATTTGCAGACCTTAGAAGATAGCACAAGTTTCGTGATACTGTGAGACTTCTGGTTAAGTGGAATATTGTTTCAGGAAGCTGTCCATTGCAGGAACTCCATTATCACTATTCACAATTAGTTGCAGATTTAGGAACTTTCCCTCTTCCTTGCCTCCTTTTCTCTTTTTTAGTGACTAACCTATGCTAAGGTTCATTGCACATTGTAAAGCCAAATCCAATGACAACATGGAGTCCAAGACTGATGTTTGAACCTACAGCTAATGTGTAACAGCTCTCCCATCCCAAGAACTCCATTTCAAAATCCATCTTCCACATGCTTTGTAATCCCTGCGTAAGACCACCTTGTGATTCCAGCAAATCACATCAAATAACTGAGACATTCCAAGAATTATCAAGACCTAACATTAGA
Source organism: Sequoia sempervirens (assembly GCA_007258455.2). Lineage (NCBI taxonomy): Eukaryota > Viridiplantae > Streptophyta > Pinopsida > Cupressales > Cupressaceae > Sequoia > Sequoia sempervirens. The sequence continues at coordinate 142,573 of VDFB02323023.1, read as the reverse complement.
GACCTTGGGATAGTGTTCTACAATTTGATTGTGGGAGATTGTCTTTCAAGAGAGGTAGTGCACCTACACACTACTTGTGTTGAGAAGTGCATAAAAACACATCAACAGAATTGGTGCTAGAAGGAGGGCACACATTGGGAATACCAAGCTAAGGGTTAAAAGTGAAGCTAGATCAAATCAGATCGTTCTCCCCAGAAAGATTTTAAAGAGTTCTACGGTCAACACCAAACAAGGGAGAATTTGATGAATTGCAGCCTCCTACAAGAGCAAAGCGAGTTAAAGGAAGTAGCATTGCCTCTTCCTCTTCCTCCATTCTATCCACCTCCATTCCACCCTCACCTTCATTCGGCTGGTCTTCGTCTTCCACCCAACCATCTCAAACTGCATTTGCCCCTCCTATCTCTGGCAACCAGGGGATTGCTCCTCTCCCGCCCCTTCCAACCTAGAGCACAGTCCAATCAGCCACAGCTCAAGTGTAGTCCTAGATTGTTGTTTTATTATGGATACAACCCCAACTTGCCATTTTCCAATAGTAGATACCACCTCCGCCACCCTCCATGGTTTGGTTAGCACATAACCCTTCGCCGATACATTTCACCGCCTACCACGATATGCCCAAGAATCCGGAGGGCTTTTGTTTGAAGTTCCATCCACATGATCTACAAAGAACAGCTAAAGAGCATATCAAAATATTTGAGACAACAATTACCAAAATTCAAGTCAATCATGAGGACGTTGCATGCCACCTTTTTCTGCATTCGCTGGGGGAAGAAGCCTTCTATTGGTACATCAATCTGTCGAGGGGATCCATTACCTCGTGGAATATGATGAAGGACACCTTCCTACAAAAATACAAGATCCCCATTAGTCCTTCAAAACTCTATCAACAGTTTATGTCTATTCGGAGGGAGATAAATGAACCTATTGGATCCTTCAATGACCGCTTTCATCACACCTTTATAAGGCTCCAGGATCCATACCTCCATAATGATGTTGCAGCTCTCCCGATCTACTATGCGGCATTGGAAAACCTCACGTCAGCTTTGGTGAAAAGGATGCACCCACCACTCACTACCCTAGTGACCACCTATACGAAGGTTGTTATCACCAGTGTAGATTTGGGGCATAATATCTCCGGCCCACTGCCTTCTTTGGGACCAGTAGCTCACCTGATGCAGATTCAGGGGCTCAATTAGGTATTCACTCATCAGACCCCTCTTATGAACCAAGTACCTCAGTTGCCCATGGTCCCACATCTAGGACATCCACTGAGTTATGCACCTCCTGCGCTTTCCTATTTGCAGCCCCAGCCACAGTATAATTATTCTTAGGCTACTCCACAATAGTAGGCGTATTCCCAGTAGCCCCAAATGCCATTGTACCTATCAGGACCAGAGTTTCCTCTAGCTTATTAGAATCAGCCGACAGCCCTACCTGATTTTCTCCAAAATTTGGCACCGTCGCCTAGGAATGAGACCAAGAAAGACAAGTTAGAGGAACTGAATGAGATGGTAAAGAAAATGTCCACGGAAATGACTCACCTAAAAAATTAGAATAATCAGTTACAGGCCTCCCAGTGTAATTTCCAGGCCAATCTTAACTGGGACAACCAAGACAATAGGGACAGTAGGGATAATCGAGAAGTAGGCACTTCCTCCAAGCAGAACTATGATAGGCAGCAAAATGCCAATCAAAATTCAGAAAGGAGACTTTCTCAGAGGTAGAATCGCACATGGAACACTAGGCCCAATAATGGAGGTGTCCCTACGCCTTTCGACCAACTGACAAGCAACGAAAAAATAACCAGTGGAGTATACCTTTCCGAGGAAGCCTTGTCCGGATGGTGTCAGATTCACAAAACCAACAGACATTTTGAGTTGGATTGTCCCGAGTTCCAAACAGCTGTTGAAATATTCCAAGTAGAAGTGCAGAATGCAGTTGATAATGCCGGCTGTAGGGACATCGTCCCATCCGAGCCATATGATTCCTCCTATCTTGCGGTTAATCAAGCGCCGTTTTCGCGAGGCGACTAGAACGAGCCTGAAGTCGAGCCTGCTTCTGTTGAAGGTGAAAGAGTACAAGAGGTAAGTAAGAAACAAAATTTGGCTTACCTTTTCGATTCAGTAGATAATGGTCCAGTAGACAAAGAGGAGCCATTTGTAGATGAGGTCCACATGTTCCATCAAAGGTCGAATCCCTACTTCCATAGGAATAGATAGGTGGGTGGACCCTTTACTACTTCTACCCCACCCAACAATTTCACCACCCCGCCTAATTTTAATGCCAGCAACAACCCTGGACTTCCCCATATACCTACCCAATACCTTAACAAGAATGGATCTCAAAACCAATCACAAAATCAGCCTCAAGGCCAATCCCAAAATTCGTCTAGTCAAATGAAAGTCCAACCTCCTAGTTCTGCCATAGGCCAAGCTTTAAGTTTGAAAATCGAGCAAATGGGTGAATATGTAGCAAAAGAGTTCAAGAAAGTAAAAATTAGTTTGTTCGCCTTTGAACTACTCAAAGTCCCTGTCATGAGGTATGCCTTCTTTAGTGTTCTTAATGGGACTCCATCCTCTAGTGTAACTCTAGAAACGTCAACCAAGAGAGTTACCTTTGAAGAGCCTAGAAAGGAACTGGAGATACAGGATAATACTGGGAAAAGGAAGGACATTCTCATGAATCAGTCTGCAAGTAAACAAATTGAAAAGGAACCAGGGCAGGGTAATAGGAATATTTCCAAGGACTGGCCATTTAGGCAGACCAAGGATACAGGCAGTGATAAGAACAAAGGTCAGGTAGCTCACATGGACACACTCATGGGCATTTTCCAAGGAAGGTTGGAAACCCCCCCTTTCCTTACCACCATTAGGATATTCGGGAAGAACCTGCATAACTGCTTGCTCGATTCAAGAGCGTCTGCCAATGTCATTCCCTTGGCAGTATGCAGGGCTCTTGGCATGACTCCCATGCCTTCAAGGAGGAAGGTGACCCAGCTGGACAAAATAGAGATCAACATTGTAGGAGAAATAAATTGTATCCCGATGCAGATTGCTATAGACCCACGGATACAAGTCATTGACATTCAAGTGGCTGACATTCCCGATGCATATGGGATCATCTTGGGGAGGGAATTCACCATGGAATTGAATGGGTATATTGCCATAGACCTTTCCCATATGTGGCTGCCTTGGAAAGGACTGCCAAACCAAATCCGTATTGACCGCGAACCCCATATGAAGTATATGATCATGGAATATAATAATCTCAGTGAGGTGCTATTTGTTGAGATAGAACTAGGCAATTATTGTCCCTTAGCTTGCCAAAATGAGGTTGAGCTTTAGGAAGAATGTGCTGACGAAGTGCTCCTAGTGTTGTGTAGTCCTTTGACTGATTCTACATGAATGCCCCCAGACACAGAAATGTTGATAGAAGCTGATGATGAACCTAATAAGGATGACAACTAGGGACTACTCAGTGGTTTCCAGGAGTTCATGGAAAAATGCGCAAGAGATCAACTCAGTCTAGGGGCCTGAATGAATTTGCAAGATCTCTTGTTGCTAAATTGGTGCAGGTTCACAATACTGCCCACTCTGAGTTTGATTGCTGCTTGTGTCAAATGGTAGTTGAACATGTTAAAAAATCAGCTGCTCCTCAGATAGAAACTCCAAAGGAGGCACCAATAGAACCACCTGCTGATCATTACATCGAGCCAGAAAATTCCCCTAAGATCACAAGGCCAATTACCTGGTTGAAACAGAGCAAGAACTTAATTGGATCCGAAGATAAAGAACCTTCCACGTGTTGGACGCTCTGATTTGATGGGTCCAAGTCCAAGCAAGGAGCTGGTGCTGGGTTTGAACTCATTAGTCCAATGGGTAAGACCTTTCTAGCTGCCCACAAATTGTAGTTCTATTGCTCCAATAACGTAGCAGAATATGAGGCCCTGGTCCATGGCCTTCTCATGGCCTTGAAGAAAAATGTAAAAGTGCTACAAGTTTTTGGGGATTCCGAGCTCGTAGTTAAACAAGTTAGGAAGTTATATTTTTGCCATGATAGAAGACTTACAAACTATAGGCATAGGGTTTGGGATCTCTTGGAGAGCTTAGATGCGTTCAATATACAATTGATCCCTCATGCTCATAATCATATAGCTGATGCTTTGGCTCAAGTGGCCAACACTTTACAACCCCTCTCTTTATTTGGGCTCAAGAAATTCATGGTTGAGCTGACATCCATGCCATCGGTCCCAGATAATGTTACCCACTTGTAGGTCTTCAATGATGACAAACATATTCTTGAATTCATCACAAGTTCTGATGTCTTCACAGCTCAAATAATTGATGAAGTTGATCCGTAGGAAGCCGAACTAGACATAGAGGGGGTTACTAATCTCAAAACCAACACGATTTCTAGGGGCATGGTTCAGTGGGAATGTATATTTGACTTGGACCAAATTAGAGACAAGAACTAGCAAACAAAAAAGGAAGCAATAAGCAACCAGTGCAATGCTCACAACCTTGGGACAGCTGAGGAGATCAAGAATGTTTTTATCGGCAAGGTGTGCACACTAGAGGAAAAAAAGGGAATTACAGATGCATTGCAAAATTACCATGATGTGGTGGCATGGAGCTATAAAGATTTAAAAACATATGACACTTATGTCATTACGCACACCATTCCCCTTAAGACAGAAGTGAGGTCGTTTTGCCAATGACAACGCCCTATCAATGCCTTGTTGGAACCCATCATTTACAAAGAGTTGTAGAAGTTGCTCTCAGCAAGAATTATTTTTCTGGTTAGACACTCTACATGGGTGGCCAACTTGGTCCCAGTAAGAAAAAAGAATGGGGAGATTAGATTGTGTGTAGATTTTCGTAATCTGAACTACGCCTCAGAGAAAGACAACTATCTAGTGCCTTCATTAAATGAGTTGCTGCAGATCGTCAATGGCTCCCAAATGATGTCTTTCCTTGACAGATACTCTGGATACAACTAGGTGATGGTAAAGTATGAGGATTGTCACAAAACGATGTTCACCACTAAGTGGGGAATGTTCGCATACAGGAGGATGCCTTTTGGGCTCATCAACGCCAGAGCTACCTTCCAATGCGCCATAGATATTGCCTTCAAGGACCTGATTGGTAAGTGCATAATCATCTACATGGATGATTTGACCATGTTTTCTAAAAGGCAGGGCAATCACGTCTTTGATTTATGCAAGGTATTTCAGAGGTGCAGGGAGTTCAGGGTTTCCCTTAACCCCAAGAAGTGCATTTTCAGTGTGACTGAGGGCAGATTGCTCAGACATATCATTTTGGAATAGGGAATCTCTATATACCCTGAATGTATTGATTCCTTACTCAAAATCCCACCCCCAGGTAGCAAGAAAGAATTAAAGTCCTTCTTTGGAAAGATCAACTTCGTCAGGAAATTCATCATGGGTTTCGTAGAGATTGTTAAGCCTCTCAATGTTATGTTGAAACAAGATGCCAAAATTGAATGGACTCCTGATGCCAAACAATCTTTTGAAGAAATCAAATGGGCCATTGTCGAGGCACCTATGTTAGTCAGCCCGGATTATCTGAAACCTTTTTACATCTACTCATTCGCTTCAGAGCATTTATGTGCTAGCATGTTGACCCAGAAGGATGATGAAGGAAATGAGCACTCGATCACCTTCATGAGTGCTCCCCTGAAGGATGTTGAACTGCGGTATCATAGTGTAGAAAAGCAGTCATATGCTCTCATTAGAGGGGTGAAGAAATTTAGACACTACATCCTTCGCAATAAGGTGTTTTCCATTGTCCCCGACCCAATAGTAAAAATGATGCTCATGGAAAATGAATTGGGCAAACGAAGAGCTAAATGGGTCACCCTGCTCCAAGAATATGACATGGAGATCCAACCGATGAAGCTAGTGAGAGGACAGACACTCACCCGCATGATTGGTGAGACAGCGACAGAAGTTAGGCCCGAACTCACTGTGCAACAGTACCAGCTTGAGGACGTCTCCCCCAGAGAGTGGTACCAGAATGTCGTCTATTATTTGATGAACCATAAGTGTCCACCGCACCTGCAAGGAGTCCAAAAGTGGGCCCTTAGATTGAAGAGCAATGGTTACATGCTACAAGGGTCCATTCTCTACAAGAAAAATCATGAAGGTATTTATTTAAGATGCCTTAGCAAGGAAGAAGCAATTCGAATCTTAAGAGAGTTCCATGACAAATTTGGCATGGGCCATGGTTTTGGTTCTTCCACAGCACATCAGATATTGAGAGCGGGGTATTATTGGCCAACCGTCTTCAAATATTCCCATTGCCATGTTTGCTCATGTCACACATGCCAGACCGCTGCCACCAAGGAAAAGAATGTTGCTATCCCACTGCAACCTATGTTGGAGGTAAGGCCGTTTGTGCAATGGGGTCTCGACTTCATCCGTCTGGTAAGCCCTCCAACATCGGTGGGACACGAGTACATTCTTACCACTACTGATTACTGTACTAGATGGACAGAAGCGGTCGTATGTAAGCAATGCACAACTGAAGTAGTTACTAATTTTTTAAAAAGTTTCATTTTAAATCGCTTTGGTTGTCCTTATGCTTTGGCATATGACAATCGAACTGCGTTCGCCTCATTAAAATTTTCTAGTTGGGCATTCGACTACGAAATTACCCTTAAGTTCTCATCCAATTACTACCCCCAGGGAAATGGCCTTGTTGAGTCTACAAATAAGAACCTGATTACTGTGATCAAGAACCTACTACATAGGAATCCCAAGGATTGGCATACCCAGCTCCATTTTCCCCTTTGGGCCGACCGCACTCACCACAAGGTAGCCCTTGGCGATTCCCCATTCCACCTTGTTTATGGCCTAGAACCTATATTTCCTATCCATCTGAAGATTCCTACTCTTCAGTTCATCAACGATTTTTATGAGGGAGGAGATCGTAGGGAAGCTCAGTTAGTTGAGCTCTTGCATTTAGAGGAAGTCCAAGACTACTGTTTGAACCTACAGCTAATGTGTAACAACTCTCCCATCCCAAGAACTCCATTTCAAGATCCAACTTCCCCATGCTTTGTAATCCCTGCGTAAGACCACCTTGTGATTCTAGCAAATCACATCAAACAACTGAGACATTCCAAACATTGTCAAGACCTAACATTAGAGACCTTGGGATAGTGTTCTGCAATCTGATTGTGGAAGATTGTCTTTCAGGAGAGGTAGTGCACCTACGCACTGTCTATGTTGAGAAGTGCATAAAAACACATCAACAGGATCAAAGTTCAATTTTTTTATTTACTCCTTGCCACCAAACTTACGACTATTACTCAACCTCATTTTTATATTTTAAACCTTATCTTTTGAACACAAAATATGACTCTACTCTTTATTACAGAAAAAGCAAGCAATCATTCCCAGACATTGAGGGTTGGGCTTACCCTTTACCCTTTACACCTCTAAGCAATAGGTAAGAAGTACCCTCGATGCCCGAAAGATGTTGCAAAGGAAGAGGAACTACTAACGCATGATATCTGAAAGGTTTTAGAAAAATTGTTATGTCTAAGCCAATGTGTTGCAAATTGGGGGTTGGGGTTTCCCCTTAACCCTTGTGAATGTTCTAAGGTATTCGATAAAGGAAACCTGTGAAGTCTAAAACTAAAGTACTTAAATTCTAAAGTACTAAGGCATGAAACAAAGTTGAAACAAAAGGAGATCACAAGTCCAACATTCTCAATGAAATTTTGAAAGTCTTATAAGCCTATAGTCAAAGGTATAGGGTTTTGTCGATCATTAGGGATCAACCTTACTCTTTACCATTTGCACCTCTATAAGGAATGGGTAAGAAGTATCCCCGATTCATGAAGTCTAAAAATGTTGATCAATAAAATTTCTTCTAAGGTAGGCTCGAGGATTGTCAGTAAGAGTTTCTCCTTACCTTATGAAAAATCTTTAAGGTTTGAAGTAATGAGGAACAACGACGCCCAACACCTGAAGGTCATTAATCCTAACTCATCCAAATTTCAATCTAGGAAGAACCCTCCGGGAACCTTGAGGTCCGAAATCCAACAATTACGTCATAGACACCATTGATTGGCATGTCAAAAAAGAAACTTGATCTGGTTGGGTACAAAGAGCCAAAAATGGTAAGAACAAAAGAAAAACAAAACAAATGACAACAAATGACAACAAAGATCACTAATAGAAGAATACCAATACTAGACCAAGAGAAATAAAAGAAGATAGAAAATAACCAAAAATAAATGAAACAAAGAAGCAACCAACAAAATCCAAAACACACAACTTGAAATCGCACTACTCAAGATAGCAATTCATAGAAATTCACAAAGTGAAGCCATAGAAACCAACCAACCTAAGCAATGCAAGAGAGTGAAGGGGAAAACAATACTCTACCTAATGAAGTCGAGCAAGTGATGCACCAAACAGATGAACTCTAACACCCACACATGAGGAGCACCACAAATCCTATCACCACAATGTGAAATCACAAGCAAACCAATGACTATAGTAACAAAAATCTCCAACACAAAAAACTACAGAACTCGACTGGATAATTTTATCATAGAAGTATTTGTGAAATGAGGGGAAAATGTTATTCAATCATCCAAAAATCAATGCAATTAATGGAGCATTTAATGTAGATGGAATGGCATTTATTACTTCGAGTGGCATCATTTTAAATATGGCAACACTCGTTAAATTTAAAAAGATATGCCATTGAATTCAAAGTAGCTGAGAGATCACCTAGTATGTTTTGATGTAACGTGCATGCAAAACAATGCATCATCACCAAATGTCATAGGTCAAGTACATGTGAGAAGACACATGCCCCAAGATGACATCATAAATTCCATTGGGTCAAACAAACATGCAAATGGGGAAAATTTCAAGGGTTGGGCCCGATGAGGAAGGTATACCCTTACTAGGAAACCTAACACCCAAACTTTGGAAACAACAAAAAATAAAGGAAAATCCAAGGAAAAGAGGGAAATAGAAGAAAGGAAAACATGAAGGAATGAAGTTGTGCAAAAAACAAAAAGAAGAAGGGGGGATCCCCATTTTGTGAAAAGAAAAAATGGGCATGAGTGCGAAGGCACAACAAATATCAACCAACAAACAAAATGCTTGAAGAGAATTTTCATCCTCAAAGAATTTCAACATGATTAATTTCAAAGATGGCACAAATTTAATGTTAAACAATAGAGTCAATACATATCCTCAATATTCAACCAATTTCTCCTTTCATAATAACTTTTCCTGAATCTCAAAGTGTGTGCACATGGTTTATTCTTTCTGAAAAATAGTATCTATGAAAAAATAGTAACTGAGCGATTAAGACAATTTATTCAATCTTTCTAGAACTATAGTTGGTGTGACTTGGGCAAAGTTCCACTTCGAGGGATCCATAGCCTCGACGAAGATACCTCTAATTCCTTCAAACCTAGCTCTACTACCAGTCAGGCATCCATAGCCTAGATAGAGGTTATTTGAATCACCCTTTCACAATATTTCACTTCTTTCTCTTTATTTCTCTTCTTAATCATGATTCCTTAATGTTCATAGGTGTTGAGATCCAAGAAACTAAATTCCAAGATTAATTGGCCTTATATATCATATAAATCAAGACTCTAAACTTTAACAATAGATTAGTACACCCTAAACCTAAAAAAGGAAAATATTTGAAAATGAAAATAACTCAATCACTTTTTTCCTAGTGGATACTCAAACCTTTACTCACAAAATCCCACAAACAATGAAAAAGAAAGAGAAAACAACACATCAACACAAGAAGGGAAGCACACAAAAGGACAAACCAAAGAAACAACAAAAAAACCTAACTTACTTATTTACATGGAAAGAGTTAAACTCTTCCCCGGGATCCAAAATAGTGTTTGAGAAATTATCCATTAACAAGAAATGGAACAAGTCCTCTTATCATGGTACCACTATTGAAATTATTTTCTCCTACGATTTTAGTTACTTGATAGGATTTATCAAAATTTGAATGGTTTCCTTTCTTCTCTTCTACTTTGTCCCATAATAGGATGATCTAAAATCCTAAGGGATTTTATTTTGGCTCCTTTATCAAACCATCATTTAACTACAATATAGTGTTTTGATACATGTTCTAGTGCAATCGTACGTCTTTAATCCAACTCTAGCAAGTTCATCAACCTAATTTGTATTTTGTCATCTATTTCGAGATAACTTTGCATAAACTTCAATGTTGGGATTCTAAGGATCATTGAGAAAATTGGCTCTAAACTAGACTAATTCATATGGGGAAGTCCCTATAGATGTTTTAATTCTTGTCTAGTCAGCTGATAAAGCAAACTTAATGTGGGAGTGCCAGTCCTTTAGGTTTTTTTCTATCAATTTCTTTCACTCCTATTAAATTTTTGTTTGTAGATTCAACCACTCTATTACCCTAAGGATAATAGTTTGGTGAATATTTAACAACACCATGCTCAAATTCCTATTACATTAATTATGTTGAAGAAAAGGAAGGGCCATTATCACATACTAGTGCAAAGGGCATTTGAAACCTGGTCATGATTTGATCTTCCAGAAATTTGATAACAATGTTAGTAGTATAGTGTCTGGAAGCAACCACTTCAGACCAACTTGTGCAATAATTGGTCACTACCAGGGTAAACATATACCCTGCAGAAGAGTGGGGATGTATTATACCAATAAAATCAAGGCCCCATTGGGCGAATGGACATACCTCGTATATCGGTTGCAATGGCATAGGTAGATTTCTTTCTCTACTTGCTCCTACTTGGTAGACGTGACAAGTCTTGACATGTTGGAAGGAATATTTGAACAAGGTAGGACAATAATACATGACACGTAGTATTTGATGTGTTGTTCCCTTAACTAAACCGTGCCTTGTGCTAAACTTGTCATGAAATTTTGTTAAAATAGCAACAATAGCTTCTTTATCTAGGAACTTGAGATAGATACCTTCATAATTTCTTCTATACAAGACTCCACTTTTAATCATATAACTTGACTCTTGATATTTAGTACTTTCTTTGTGTTGCAGTCATTTGATTAGGACACTTGTTCTATAGTAGGTACTAGACAATGTCTTTATGCCAGTCATCCAAGGTGATTTCTTGCATATATATTGTTGGAAAACCAAGTGTTGATTTGCACCCACCATAGTTCTTGAGATTCCTTGACCTCTTAATAATTTCATGGGATGGATATCCATATCGAGAACTATTGCAATCACCTTACTTTGTAGAGTATAATGCCTGAAATTCTTGATGGCCTTGACCAAATCAAAGGAATGTTTGTCCAAATTAAGATCTTACTTTAGTATTCTTGAAGGAATGCGATTGGATTTTCTTTTCCCTCTTCTCCCTTATGTGTAAGAACACCTGTGCAGAAATGACTAGAAGTAAACATGTAAATGTGGAACGACCTTGAGTAGTTTGGGTTAGCCAACACCTATGCACTAGTGATAACCTCTTTAATTTCTTGAAACACCTTCTTGGATTCAACCGTCAACCCAGTTTTGACATCCTTTATTAGAATATCATTCAATGGGTGAATAATTTCTATGAACCCACTAATGAATTTCTTGACAAAATTGATCTTTTTTAAGAAAGATTTCAACTCTTTCTTACTATTTGGGAGTGATAGCTTCACGATAAACTCAATCCTCTTTGGATCTATAAAAATTCCTTTTTCTAAAATTATGTTAACAAGATGCTTTTTTTTCGTTACGTCGAAGATGCATTTCTTGGGATTCAACAAAATTCCAAAATATTTACAACACTACAAAATATTGTGCAAATCAGCCATATGGTCAACTCTTTTTTAGAAAATAATGTCAGGTCATCCATGTCGATGATGATACACTTTTCAATCAGCCCTTTAAAATCTATATCCATGGCCCTTTGGAAAGTGGCCTCAACATTAATGATCCCAAATAGTATTCTTTTGTATGCAAAGGTGCCCCACTTTGTAGTTAAAGCAGTTTTCAATCTATCTTCTTCTCTAAGAATTAACTAATTGTATCTTGAGTACCTATCCAAGAAGGACATCATTTGGGATCCATTAACTATTTGGAAAATTTTGTCAAGTTAAAGCAATGGGTAATTGTCTTTTTTGAAGCTCGGTTGAGAATTCTAAAATCCACACATAACTGGATTTCTACTCTTTCTTTCATACTGGCACTAATTTGGCCACCCATGTAGAGTGTCATGTCAGATAAATGATCCTAGCATTTAGTAGCTTTTGGACTTCTTTCTAAATCAAATATTCTAACAATGTGTAACTGGTCGTTGCCTCTACCTAAATGGTTTTGCATCTTGCTAAAGAGGGATATTGTGCATGATTATCGAGGTGTCATAGATCTTTGTCTCTTCATAACTCCAAGCTATTATATCTCAATAATCTATCAAGTATTTTACTATCACATCTCTCCTTTAAGGTGCAAACTTTTCCAATGGAAACTTCTCTTTTATCAAGCTCATCCCAAAATTGTGGAGATCACTTTTATTCCCGTTGGGATCGCCGGTGGCCTTCTGAATCTAGGTAGCATTATCAGGGACAAATATTCTTTCCAACACTACCATGCCTTTAGGGATAGTGTTGGTCTTTGGGTTAACAATTTCATCCTTTACTATCTCAAATGGATCCCTGTCATATTCATCATTAATATGAGTGGTGAAGATCTTGGAACCGGTAATAAACTCGAGGATATGTTGATCATCCTCAAAACTTGAAAATTAGTGATATTACCTAGAATTTATGGTACAAGGACCATCTCTACTAAAAAATTTTTAGGCAAGAACCATTCATAGGTTCCAAGGAACTTGTGGAAGCAACAAGGGCATCTATAATATAGTTCTTTCGTCTGGGGACTAATTTTATGTTAAAGGCTTCAAAACCTTCAATCAAATCCCATACCCTATTAAGGTAGGTTGCTAATTTTTTATCATGATAGTGGTATTGGCTTCTTAATTTCCTCATGATCAATTAAGAATCCCCTTCTATGAGCATATGCTTGATCTTTTTTCCATGATCCAATTGTAGACCCTTGATCAGAGCTTGATATTGTGTGACATTATTGGTGCAAGTGATCTATAGTCTATGTGCACTCAAAAAGGATTTCCCTTGTGGGTTGACTAACTCAATCCCAATAATTTTCCTTGTTTATACTTGGATCCATCAAACCTAAGCCTCCACATTTTGTACTTCTCATGGGGCGATGTTGGTGAGAGGTTGTCCTTTTGTGGAATGTATTATTTAGGGATAACTATGTTTTTGATGTTATTTCCTATATCTTTTGGTAGGTTATTTTCTATGGATATCCAACTCTCCTTTTCAATAGGTTTCTCTATGAGAAGAGTATGAGTTTATTTTTCCATATCCTACTCATCTTCTGAGGTCAGTGGATTTAATGAATTAGAACTCTCTTCCTCTATTGTGATAACTTTTGAATCATCCTCCTGCTTTGGGTAGTGCATCAATTTGACTCTTGCCCAGACATCTTGACAGGCTAGACATGTGAAGTTGGAATTTTCTGCTTCATGAACCCTACACCACCCTAGTAACAACAATACAGAGGTATTTGCAAATTCTCCAAGATTAGTTGTCACCATTTCTTTTATTTAAAAACTCTTGAAACGCATGATCTACAATATTTAATTCATGTAGTCCTTTACTAATGATCTACTGAGGAGTATTTCATACATTTTGGGAATGTCTACTATGTGTATATCAATGTATTCTTGAATCTTCGGGTCAAAGGCTACCTGCATGTCAACATTTTTCAACTCCCCTATGAATTTGACTTTAGTTTTATCTAGTTGGAATACTACCCGCTGGTCTAAGTGTTACTCCTATCTTCCGACAAATTGAGTATGGTATGATATTACATGATGCTCTAGAGTCTACCAAACAATTGTGGGCATTTTTTCCAAACATACACATTGTCAGTAATAAGAGTGGAATCTCGATTTTTCCCTTAAAAATGGTAGCCATGGCTTGAAAGGTATTAAGGGCTTGTACTTTATCCCTTGGAGTAGGACCAAAAAAAGTTCTAGTGGTGTTAGCTAATGATTTTAACAATGCTTCTTTTTGGGTTGGGAAATGTTACAACATGGCATAATGGAGATGTTTTCTTAAATTTTCTTTTTTAAATCATCCATAACATTGTATTTCTCTTCATTAAGATTTGGGGTTTTCTTGGGTGTGAAGCTATTTGTCCCAATTTTCCACACAAAAGGCCCTTTTAGGGTAGGAGGATTATTATTTGCATGAGGGTCTAGAGGAGTGGAATGTGAGTTTGGGGGAATCCCATAAGTTAAAAGTTCCTTTCAAATCCTCAAACTGTAATTGTTCATGTTCTACTGAAAGGCTAGGATATCTACATTCTTTGGTTCATTTTTGTTTTTGAATGGATATGTGAACTCCTCTTCCTAAGAGAAATGCCATAGATTAGTCTTATAGGAAACTACCATCATGGCATTCATGCCACCAGTAGAAGTTTGGGAGCTACTTTGCATGAGTGAAGACATTTTTTGCATGTCTGGACAATTAGCTTCTGTATGATCATATGTTTCATAAAACTTGTAGCCTATGTTTTCTACAGAATCTACAATGTTGGCATCATCTAATGGATGGGGAACTCGTCAACTATTAGGCCTTGTATTCCAAGTTCAGTTACCTCTTTGAGGGTTGAATCCTCTATTTTGAAAACCTTAATGGTTCTAACTATTTCCTGGGTTGTGATTAAAACCTTTGCATGTGTTTTGATTGTTCCCTTGATTGTCACTAAAACCTTGGCCACTGTTCTGATTATAAGTATTCCCTATTTGTGGAGGGTTGGATTTCAAATGTTTCATCTCATTTATCACCTAAGAGAGCATTTTCTTCATGGCTTCAACTTCAAAAGCCAACTTTGCATTTTGATTTTGTTCAAGTGATGGTGTTGATTGCTCAAAGAATGGTTTCATTGGTTGTCTTGTGCTATGTGTAACATTGACCTCCTGTCCATATCCCGAATAAGTGTGGGTTAGGTAAGTGTTTGTTAGACAAGGGGTTGATATGACAAAAAATCCTGGGATGGATTTGTAATCCCTTGAATAGGGTTTGTTAATGGTATCTGGTTTGCTAGAACATTATTTATAGAAGACATTTGGTTGGCCATTCCTAGAGGACCAAGGGATGGTAAAGAACCAAAATTTTTCCCTTCTCACGAATCCATTTGTTGCGAGATAGTAACAACTTCATTATAAATTTGGTCCATATCTTGAATAAGTAAGTGTGGGTGAGCTAAGGGTCTGTTGGACAAGGGGTTGATATGACAAAAAATCCTGGGATGTATTTGTAATCCATTGAATAGGGTTCATCAACAATGTATGGTTTTTTAAAGCATTATTTCTAGAAGACATTTGGTTGGCCTTTGCTAGAGGACCAAGGGATGGTAAAAAACTAGAAATTTTTCATTCTTACGAATCCGTTTGTTGGGAGATAGTAACAAATTCATTATAAATTTGGTCCAACATATTCTTATTAGCTTGAGGTAACCTCCACAAAAATAGGCTAGTGAATTTTTTTATGGACCTAAGGTATGTTTGCACAGCTGCTAGCTCTGATATGTTGTACGGGGATTCTAATCTCTTCTATGTACTTTGGAACCTTGTGTTATATATGTTGATCGGTTCATTTGGCTCTTTTTTACAAGTAATGAATTTATGGTATAGGATTGCGGGATTTGTATATGTAGACATCCAAATTTGACTACTTCCATATGGTCAAAGTTGTCTCCTTATTCATCGCTTTACTCATCTACTGCATTCTCCTTATCGGTATTAATTAAATCATTAATTTAATTAATATTTCATGTCCTGCCTAAGGTTCTCAAAAGTGTTTAATTTAATAATTAAATACTTTTATATTTTTACTTCTTTCCTCTCTAAATTAAATAAATACATCACTTTATTTAATTTAGTCATGTGAATTTCTTTAATTTAAGTCAATTTTTAATTCCTCTTTTGTCACATCCTCCATAACCCTCTTCTAATCATGATTAATTTAATTGATTCATGATTAGGATGTGCACACCTTAATCAAGATTAATGTCACATCCTCCAACATTTTCCACTTGCTTCTAATCTTTCATTAATTCTCTTAATCATGTGTTTGCACAACCTTAATCAAATTCATTAGCCACATTTAGCATGCCTTTTTAGTCAACCTTTCCATTTGTCTTTCCTAGCATTGATCCTCTTTCCCATGTGAATTTTAAATTCATATTTATTCCTCCTAGAATCCCCTTTTTTCATTTATCTTCTAGAATATTTGGACTTGTCACATCAAGTCACATGTGGACAAGTGCTTCCCTTTTTGGAACCTTGTCTTATCTATGAGATTCTTGCAAGTATGTGAATTTTTAATTCACCTTTATTTCTCCAACTACTTTCCTCTTCCCCATGAGGATTTTTGACGAATACTAAAATTCCTCTCATGTCACTTTCCAACCATTTGGGAGCAAGAAATTTTCTTTTAAAGCAATCTTTTCATCCCCCAAGGTACTTGTAAAATACTTATCCTTCTTCCATCTCATTTACACATCACTATTTCAAAGCCACTTCACATTCCACATGTCAAGATGTGAGGGATTATGAGTCCTAAACTCACCATAGCCCTTCATCTTAGCCTTGTTGGTTTAATCTCAACTATTGAATTCTCTAGAGAATTCAAAAACATCTATAAATACCCCCTCTTTTCTCTCATTTAGGAAATTTTGCGTGCCATAGCCAAACTCTTGCAATTTTATCATTTGAAGCCACACTTAGCCATATTTGCATATATTGCTCTTGCATCCATTATCATCCATTTTTGCAACCATCTTTCATCCTCACTCTCATTTTCCATCAAAGGAGTATACACAGCATCATGAATCAAGGGCTAACCAAAGGACAACTTGACAAGGTAAAACTTTCCATTTATTTTGTTAAGTTAAACGTTTTTCCCTATCTTGAGGTGTAAGGTTTTAATATTTGTTTCTTGCACTCCTTTGTTTTTTGCTCATTTTTGAAATGATATTTTCACCTGATCACATTTCTGGCACGCCCGATGGGACCCATAGACATGTTTGTATCTTTTATGTTGTCTTTTTTTTTTCACTTTTTGTAGGTATAGGTTATAGAGGGGTGGACCTGCCCTAGCAGAGAGGTAGACCTAACCTAGCAGAGGGGCAGATCTGACTTAGCAAAAGGGTGGACCAGCCCACTAGAGGCGAACTCGACCAAACCTAGGGGGTGACCTACCCTCCAAAGTCTAGAAACAAAACAAAAAAATAGTTTTTTCCACAGAGGGGCAAACCCAACCTCAAGGGGTAGACTCGACCTAACAAAGGGGAAAACTCGACCTCTAGGGGTGGACCTAACCTTTTCCAGGGGCGGACCTGACCAAACTAGCATTTTCTAGAAGGTGAAAATTGAGTTTTAAGCATTTTTTATTACTGTTTTGAGTGTTTCTAACCCCCTAATGTGTCTTATTTGTGTCTATGCAAGCATCTAATCAGCATTTGGCAAGGAACAAGAAGAAAAATCACTAACAATTTTCCTTACAGGGCTATTTATCTATCAATTGTTGCTTGTTGTTTCTTGATAACATAGGCACATAGTTTAACTAGTGGTGTCAATTTACCATGTGTGTTGTGCTTGTTGGTAAGCTATTTGATGTATCCAATCTCGTTGCACCATTTGGCGATCCTAGGTGACAAGAAATTGTAGCTTACCAAGTCTTTGTGTCACCCATTTTTCCTTTTATTAGGGGACCTGCTTGGGGATTTCATCACCCCAAGAGATGATCCCAACCACGCATATCGGCAGGGTATATAACGGGGGGAGAGCCAAAGTTATACCCCAATCCAACTGCGTTGTAATGAGCAAAGCGTCAGGATGATATGAAGATTTTGTCTGAGCCTTTAATATATCGTTAAGGTTTCTTACTCATGCTTGTGATGGGTTGGTGTTCATGGTTTAGGTCTCATGTACCGAGTGTATATCGAGGACTCCTTAGAAATCATGTTCATCCTAGAATAGGAGACTTTGTTGGCCATACCCCATTCTACTAATATTAGGATTATGTTGCTTGAACTATTTTATTTGTGCAAAACCAGTAATTTTTTGTCCAATAGTGTCAGCTTTATAATCTAATTGTTGTTTGTTGTGTGTTTGGTCCTTTGCCTTAGTCATTTTTTTGCAAAAAACCAAGTTAGACCTATCCAAGGGCGGACCTAACCTCTAGGGGCGGATCTGACCTCTTGTAGGGGTGTACTTGACCTCTTGTAGGGGTGGAGCTAACACTAGGGGCAAACCTGGCCTCTTGTAGGGGCAAACCTGACCTTTGAGCAGTCCTTTTTCGTACTTGTTTCATCATTTCCAGCACTCGTTTTGTCATTTTGAATGCCTGTTTCCACATTTCGATCACTCATTTCCCCATTCTGAACATTCTTTCATTCATTTTGAGTGTCCATTTACCATCCCAAACATTCATCCTTTCCGTCCAAACATCCATTTCCCTATTTCATGTACCCATTTACTTGTTCTAAAAAGCTATTTTTTGCCTGATTTCCCTCTAGAGATGGACCTGACCTTGTAGGGGAAAACCTGACCTTGTAGGGGCAGACATGAACTTTTCTAGGGGCAAACCCAACTTTCAAACAACATTTTCGGCCTCCGTCCAATCATTCCAGGTGTCGTTCATTCATTCTGATTGACCATTTTCCCATTCCAAGTGACTGTTCATCCATTCTGAACATTTTTCTCCTCATTCTGAAGGTCAATTTATGCCATTAAACATCCATTCACCTATTCTGAGTTGTCATTCATCCATTTTGAACCCCCATTCACCCAGTCATTCTCCCCATTCCAAGTATCATTCTTCCATTCTAGATTGTCATTATTTCGTTAAACTTCATTAAAGTAGCTATCTGAAGTTGGCCTAGGTGTACGTGGTTAATCATCATCCATCAAAACTGAATTAGGATTGTCATCCATTCTAAGTCAGTCATCGTCATTTTCCCAATCAATCCACTTCTATCTCAAGTTGGATTCAGTGCCATTATCATACATCCATCCTTTAGTCGATTAATCAACACCTTGTGTTACTGAGGATTACTCTTGAACTTGGTTCAGAATTTTGGTTATCATCGTTCATCTTATCATCTAATCCTACCAATCGATCATCAATCCAATCCAATCCCTATATCATCAATCACCCTATCAATCTATTTAATCCAATCTGATCTCATCAAACAATCCACTTTGGTCAATTCAAAAATCAAATCCTTTGTCAGTCATCCAAACCAATCCTATTGAGCCACATCCTTGTCGGCTAATCCATCATCATCCAGATCATCTTAGCATCCTAGTCTGCTCTGCCTATCTTGCATGCCCGTTTAGACCCAGTCACAGGAAAAGAAGATGGTCAAGCAACAAAATCCTGGATACCAACCTAATGTGAAAAACACACCGTAAGAAAATCCTCCTATCAATGGGGGGTTAGCGCAATCTAATACTGAAGATTAGAATAACTCACCACATGGTGAAGAGAGTATGGTCAACTAGCCTGAACTTACACTAGAGGAACACTTAAGTGATCCCACCAATGCGCAAATGATAGATCGCCTATTCAAACAACATGGTGAAGTGATCTTAACCCATCTAATTGAAAAATGATTCAAACCCCTAGCAGTCATTGACCTATCCAAGTACGGAAGTTCCACATCCAACATACCCCAAGCTTCACAAAACACACCAGGTGATTCATACATCCCCAATATGCCTCCAGTAGAGGGTTGGTATCAACCTGAATTTGACAACAACATCCTTTATCATGTCAACAACCCCCTATGCACCACAATCTCAGTCATGGTGTTTTCTCAAGTATTTGATCTCAATAATCATTTCACCTACGGTATGTCGCAAATAATTCTGCAATGTCCACCATTAATACTGATTGCACCACCCCTTTCAAATCAACCTCAAGTAAATATTGGGGGCAACCCTTTCACCACCTTTCCTCCACCTCCTGGGGCCACAAATCTGCCACCACTTCCACAACCTCCTCAATCTAACATATCCTCCCAATTAACTCTGCAAGGCATATCCCAACCAAATATCACCATTGGTACCCAACAACCTCCTTTACAGAATGCCTCTACATCATCCTAGCCACCTCAAGAACAACAACCCATGTAGAATCCTTTGATTCAATCACAACAACCACCACACAAATCCAAAGGAAATCTATCTCAATCTCCCATTCTGACCATATCCCTATTGCTTGCATCTATTTTTTCCCCGCAAGCTCAATTGCAACACAACATCCCATCTTGGCCCATGCAACAGCTAACATCACATTAGCCGCCTTTGCAACACTATTTCTATCATAACCAACAGCAGTTCCAACAACAACCACCCTGTGTGGCCTCCTAATAGTCACAACAATACCAACAACATCAATTGGCCAATCCACAACACTCCATTCATGCTCCCCAACATTATACTACATACCCTCATCAAATCAATCCATATTGTACCTCACAACAACAACCCATGTACCAACAAACATCCTCAACACACCAACAATGGGCCACATCATATCACTATCAAAATCCATATATCAACCTCCAAATGATATCTCAACAGGCTCCTCTATCATCCTACCACCCATATCCATCCAACCCATCTTTGACTCCAACACCACCAGTCAATGAAAATCTATTAGAAATCTAAGCTGCTTTGAAAGATCTTCAAGCTAGGACTAGTAAACAATCATTCAAATTTGAAGATATATGTCCCTATCCATTCGACCCCTCCATCTCATTGATTCCCTTCCCTAAACACTTCGAGATACCAAAATACAATAGATACAATGGGAACAAGGATCCTAAAGCCCACCTCCAAGAGTTTTACTCCCAGTGTCAGGAGGTTATGCACAATGACAACTACCTCTTGTGCATGTTCTCGTAGAGCTTGACAGGGTACGCCTTAGATTGGTTCATGGGTCTAGAGCTGGGGTCCATCAAATCCTTCATAGATCTTTTAGAGAAATTTGTTTCCTACTTCTCCTTCAATCTAGAAAAGGACACTGATACCTTGGACCTCCTCAAGGAGAAGCAGCATGAAGGTGAAACCTTTATCAACTACCTCTAAAGGTGGTGTGTGTTGGCAAGCTAAATGAAAACCCCTCTCAAAGAGAAATACATGGTCACCCTTTTTGTTGAGAACTCACATCTTGACATGTCTCATAATTTCAGGTTACATTTAGTCACCACCTTCAACGAGATAGTGGAAAAAGGACCCATCCTTGAACATGCCCTTATTGCTAAGGGGCATATCAAGATATACAACCATGACAAAGAATGACCATTTGTCGATAAGTCACACTACTGGAACAAGAAAAAAAATGTTGTGAATGATGGTGTCACTAACACTAAACATGTTTAGGTGGCCAACACCTCCCAAAGACAACAACCATCTATGCCTAATGCCATATTTGTACCACAGGGGGAACCCCGTCCCCCTCAATATTTAAACCCAACTAGCCAAGGGAATGAAAAACGTGAATACACCCAATTAGAAGAGCCCTTGAGTGTCATCTTCCATAAGTTGTTACGGGTCAATTATCTGATAACATATCCTGTTACCAATCCACTTGATGAATCAAAACCTAAACCATCCTAGTTTAAGGAGAATGAATATTATGAATTTCATAAGATCAAAGGGCATACTCTGAATAAGTTTCAAGGTCTCAAAAACTACGTCCAAGATCTTATTGATCAAGGCAATATCCAAGTCGATGCCAATCAAGCCTCTTCATCCAATGCTCGATTAAAAATTTACCAAAACACCTTCCCTAACTATAATTAAGGCACAAGTACATCCAATAACAACCCCCAAAACAACAATACAAATAACATAAGCTATAAGAATCTACCCCTCAATTATGGTGGCATTGTCCATTACATTGAGCAAGTGGAACCCTAGGTATCCATGATACATGTCAAAGCTAAAGATCCCCAATGTGCTATTGCTATCTGAAGATCCTGCATTACTGTCCCTGCATCCTCCACATCCACCTAGCCAAATCCTGTGAATTCTCAATATAACATTCTTGATCACTTAGGAAAGACACCTACTCATATCTCAATTTTGGATCTACTTAAATCTTCTCTCATGCATCAGGAAATCCTAAACCGAGCTTTACAAGAAACCAAAGTGCCTAACAATATTGATCCCATGTAGTTCCAAGTTGTAGTGGGACATCTAGCTTTATCTTACCAGTTACACTTCATCCAAAATGACATGCCTAATATCGATGCTAATTACAACCGTCCCATATATATCAAAGTCTTGGTTTCCCATCATAAAGTAAAAGGGGTCCTGGTAGATAATGGATCTGCCCTCAATCTATGCATTCTAAAGTTCATAAAGCAGATCGGGTATACTCAAGCAGATCTAAGTAATCAAATCATTACAATCAAGGCTTATGATAATGCAAAAAGAGATTCTAAATGAATTATTAGCCTTCCTATCTAGGTTGGACTTGTGGTTCAGTATGCTACATGTCATGTCCTTGATCTGGACTTACCATACAACCTCCTCCTTAGTTGCCCATGGCTCCACACCATGCAAGCCATCTCCTCTACATGTGATCAATGCCTAAAATTCCCAATTAATGGATAGGAGGTCACCATTTATGCCGACCCACAACCATTTTCCCGTTTTCATTATTGTCCTGGGGTCAAAATGGGGATACCTCAGTCATCATCCTCTAATCCATCATCCACCATGATAGCCACTCCATCTTCCACCACGGATCCCACCATCACCAAAGTCCAGATCATCGACAAGGGTTGTGGTGAATAAAAAATGCATATAACTCTGAATATGGCAACCATGCCACCATCACCCCACTCATATAGTCAACCTTTGTAGTCTGTACCAAAACAAGAAGACAAGACCATTACCTTCAATGCCAAAAACATCCCTACTAGCACTTTCTGGTCCCCTAGCTTAAGGATAGATGCACCAAAAGATGATATCAGTTAGTGGATATATCGTGAAGAGCCCCAACTAGACCCTTGCCTTAAGGAATATTTGCATGAAGTATACCCCTGGTTTGCTAAGTTCACAAAGAAGCATAACTATCAAGGCGAGGGTCTGGGTAAAGAAGAACAAGGATGGATGCAACCTATTGATCTACAAAAGCTTCTGCATAATATAGGCCTAGGATATGACAAAAAGTAGAAAGGCCATACAACATCATCCGATGTTTCCAATAGTGTTACTGTGGACAATGGTCCCTTAGAATACATACCCGAGGAAGTGTCCATCATACATGCGTACGATGATTTCAATCACACAGACTTGTCATCCATGTTTGTCTACCTATCTATCTTTACCATTAGCCTTTCCCTTCGTCATCCCAAACTTATTGATTAGGACCTACGTGATAGCGCACCTATCAATGTCTCCCTGGATACATATGTCAACCTCATGAGATTGGGGGAGGATGAACGCTCTAGTCGCAACAGTAAAAACAAGAAAAATAAAAAATGATCATCTAGTGAAAACCTCCCTGAGGCAGTTCTTGACCTAGAAAAAGTAAAAATAAAGGACCCATCCAATAGTGAAAACCTCGATGAGGTGTTGGATGATGGAGACATTCATCTTCCCCTTGTAGGAACTCAATTATCTACACGATCATCTATCCTGATCGAAGAAACTCAAGAAATCAATCTGGGTACTGCAGAAACCTCGAAGATTACCTACATAGCCAAGTCATTATCAGAACAAGAATATCTTGTCATTTTTCAGCTGCTTAAAGATGGAATCATTAACTTTGCTTGGTTGTACTCAGACATGCCAGGTTTAGACCCCGCTTTAGTAGTTCACCATCTGGATGTTCGCCTAGACGCCAAACCTATCAAGTAGAAACTCAGAAAAATGCTTCCACGGGTAGCACTATTAGTCAAGAAAGAATTTGAGAAATTACTAGATGTTGGCTTTACCAGACCCATCGACTACTTTGATTGGATCTCCAACATAGTGCATGTCGCTAAGCCCAACAGAGACATTAGGATTTGTAAAAAAATTTAGAATCTTAACAAAGCTTGTCCAAAAGATCACTTCCTGTTGCATAATATCAATATGTTGGTCAACCTTCCTATAGGACATGAGATATTTTCCCTTATGGACAGATCTCTGGCTACAATCAGATTTGAATTGCACTCAAAGACCAGCACATGACCGCTTTTAAAAATGCATTGGGGCACCTTTTACTATAATGCCGTGCCCTTTGGACTTAAGAATGTGGGAGAAACATATCAACAAGCAATGACTATTATCTTCCATGACCTCATCCACATTATCATGGAATACTATATTGATGATTTGTTGGGAAAGTCCAGAACCAGGGTAGAGCATCCTACCATTCTGAAAAAGATCTTTGAGTGGTGGGAACAGTACAAGCTAAGACTAAATCCGAAAAAGTGTGTGTTTGGTGTCATGTCTGGGAAATTGTTGTGCTTCATAGTCTCCCGAAGGGGCTTTGAGGTTGATCCTGCCAAGGTAAAAGCTATCATGGATATGCCTACACCTCGAAACCTAAAATAGTTAAAAAGCCTTCAAGGAAAGCTGCAATCTATCTGTCAGTTTATAGCCCAGCTTGTAGATAAGTGTTAGTCATTCATCCACCTTCTGAAGAAAGAAAACACCTTTAAATGGATTCAATAGTGTTAGTTGGGGTTTGATAATATCAAAGAACTTGGCCAATCCGCCAATCCTAATGCCACCTATTCCAGGAAAGCCTCCCTTGTTATACATCTCTGCTACTTCAATCGCACTGGGGGCATTATTGGCATAGCATGAAGAGTTCGCAAAAGAACGAGCAATCTATTATATTAGTCGTACACTAGTTGGTTATGAATTGAATTATTTTCCAATGGAGAAATCTTTCCTCGTTGTGGTGTTTAGTACATAGAAAATCAAACATTATATGCTCAACCATCCTATCAAACTAATAGCAAAAATTGATCCACTAAAATATCTATTATCCAAAACCACCTTAACTAGTCACATGGCTAAATGGGTCATGCTTCTGAGTGAATTCAACATTGAATATGTGGATTGAAAATCCATAAAGGGACAAGTTATAGCTGATCAGTTGACTAATGCACTTAGTCAATGCTTATCCTTTGGTCACCAAATTTCCAGATGAAGAAGTATTTGCAGTCATAGAAGAACCCACCTGGATCTTGTACTTCGACGGATCTTATACTCATAATAGATTGGGGGTAGGATTTTATTTGTTACCCCTCAAGGTGATTACATCTCGAAGTCATTCAGATTGGCATTCACGTGCACCAACAATATAGCTGGGTATAAAGCCCTCCTCACAGGCCAATGGCACATAACTCACCTAAGAGTCTTTGGAAATTCCTTGTTGGTCATTAAGCAAGTTAATGATGAGTTCTTGAAAAAATATGACAAGCTACTACCCTACAAGTGCATGGTGAACAACCTCAAGAAGTATTTCACCTCCATACAATTTGATCAGATTCTCTGGGTACAGAACAAAGTAGTTGATGCCATGGCTACTATTGGCTCCTTGATCGACATGCCTAAAGATCAAATAGAATGCGAGTTCCCCGTTGAACAACTCTCAATCCC
The DNA here is from genome assembly GCA_007258455.2 of Sequoia sempervirens. NCBI lineage: Eukaryota > Viridiplantae > Streptophyta > Pinopsida > Cupressales > Cupressaceae > Sequoia > Sequoia sempervirens. The sequence continues at coordinate 116,836 of VDFB02323023.1, read as the reverse complement.
TGAGACCAAAGTGGTGTGTGACATTGTAGGTCCCACTTCCCCATGGTACCGATACATCTATACTTATCTGCATGATAATATTCTACCCATGAATCTCACACAAAACCAAGGAAAATCCTTTATCCAACATTCATCCTGATACATCATTGGTGATACACTTTATCATCGTGGGTATGATGGAATCCTCCTTAAGTGTCTGGACGAGACCAAATCCCATACTACACTAACGAAAGTACACATTGGTGTTTGTGGGGCCCATTCAAATGGTATGGCCTTGGCTAAAAGGATTCTTCGAGCTAGATATTATTGGCCTACGCTAGAACATGATGCCTGTGAATTTGTGAAGAAATGCTTTCCATGTCAGCAGCATGCAGATTTGATTCATGCTCCAACACAATACCTTCAGCCCCTTCTCGCACCATGGCCCTTCTCTCAGTGGGGATTCAAATTGATTGGCAAGATTTACCCACCATCCTCTGATGGCCACACCTTCATAATTACTGCCATTGAGTACTTCACCAAGTGGTTGGAAGCAATGCCACTCTCACAAATCACTGGTACTCATATTTCAAAATTCATCCTCTACCATATTCTCTTAGATATGGTATCCCAATCACCATCCTCTTCGATAATGGAAATCCTTTCAAAAACCAGGCCATGAAACACCTCTATGACACCTTTCATATTCAACATTTTCAGTCGACACCTTATTACCCCTAGGGTAATGGCCAAGTAGAAGCTACCAACAAGACTCTAATTTGTATCCTCAAAAAGGTCGTCACTAACACTGGTCGAGATTGGCATCTCCACATTCATCCCGCCCTTTGGGTGTATCTCACTTCCATCTATACCCCTACCAATGCCACCCCATATTCCCTCGTCTATGGTGTCAAGGCCATCTTGCCAATCGAAGTTGAGATTCCATCACTAATAATTTCTCTAAAGAACCTTATCACTAAGGAAGATGCTCGAATTGCATGGCTTGCCTAGTTGGAATTACTTGATGAAAGACGGATCAAATCCTATGATCATCTTCAAGCTTATCAAAACCATCTCAAGCATAGCTACAACAAGAAGGTTCGCCCTCATCAGTTCAATGTGGGTGACCTTGTCCTTAAAGAGAACCAATGCACTCAGTAGGCTCGGGATAAGAAAGGCAAGTTCGAAGCAAACTGGATGGGTCCTTATATCATCACCGCAAAGTATAGATTTGGGGTATACAGACTCACCACTCTTGAGGGAGAGCCCCTAGACAAGCCTATCAACATCGTGCATCTAAAAATATTTTATACCTAAGCCTACTTGGTGACCCTATCTGCATAAGATCAAAAAATAAAAAAAATAAAAAAATCAGAAAATGTAAAAAAAAATTAAAATTAAGAGAAATAAATTCATCCTACGGTGAAAACCACCCTTCGTGGCACCTTGGATAAGTACAAGTGGTGAAAACTTGGTCACAAGCACCACCTGTAATGGGATTAGTCATTATCTACCTTGCGCCCTCATTACTTTATGACTTCACCCATCCTATCCTATCACTCCAACAACATCCCATCCTTGGTTACTTGGCATCTTGAGAGAGCATTGGATGATTATTAGCTATCTGTCATCCTAAGATTTTTATCCCAATATGAGCTTGTGTCATTTTTCCACTTGGTAATCAGTTTGTTTCATCATCTAGGATCATCCATCGTGTCGGTCTCCATCTAGGCCTCGTCCTGTCATGTTTGTCTTTTCATCATTTGTCGAACTACATTGCCCCTATGCTTTCACGTAGGAAAGGATTATCATTTGATCTACCCCTAGGGCATTTGGGCCATCCCATGATGGTCCTTCATCATCTGTCTTGATCATCCCCTCTTCACTTTTATTCATCCTTAGTCGTAGTTTGTCCTTTCTGAACTACGTTGCCCCTGCACTTTCATGTAGGAAATGTCGATCTTTTGATACACCCCCAAGGCTTTGCTTTGATTTTTCCTTTCTTTTCTTTTCCTTTGCTTTTCTTTATCATTGTCTCATCGGTCTCCATTAGTACTCTTTCCACTCTTATCCATGGTCTTTTCTTGAACTACAAGGGATTTGTGCTTTCACGTAGACAAGGCTAATCTTTGATCAGCCCCCGAGCCCCTAGGTCTTTAGGGTGTGTCTATCTTGTGTCAATCTTTTGTCTAGTCTCTTGTGTCATGTTGTCAAGAATGCCCTTATCGAGTTGGTTTTTCACAAATGGGATCCCCTAGTGTCAAAAGATTTGATTAATGACAAAAATCCTACGTCACTTGGGTCATCTTAGTTTAGTATCCATCATTGGTCTCAATAGGATGCATCCTTCCTAATAGACCTCATCAACCCCATCCATCCTTGTGATCCTATGGAAAAGGATTTTTGAATTTAATTATGATCTTTTAATGCTTTTGGCTTTCATTTATTGTTTGAGCTCCCTATTACAACTAGTCAAGGTTGCCATAATCTATCATATTATGGTGTGTTTTGATTAGTTAACATTAGGGAATCTCTTGATCGTTTATTGTTGTTTTCTACTGGGTTATTCCTACATAGTACCCACCAGGACCCCTAGGATCATGTGTTACATTGGGAACATGCCTTTGTGCTTGTGGATATTCCAATACCTGGCCCGACTGAGGTTTCAACAACTTTGGGGTGTTGGGATAACCTTGTTTGTTGTGTCTATTTCATGTGTTCGATGCCAACTCGCCTTGGTCTCATATCCCCTGGTAGTTGGTATCCTATCCTATAGCAAAAATAAATGCTCCAAGGATGGAAAATTGCATTCATAATTTCATTTCATTTCATTGCATGTGTCCTTCATCCATCCTTGTTCCTAACCCATGACTCATGATTTCAGTTGTGCAAAATTTGATTCTTCTCCTCTTGGTTTTCCTCTCAAGATACTAATGGTTCTTGACAGGTGCAGTTTCACACCCACATTACACCCATCATCTACCCACATTCCCATGCAAGTCCTTATTGGCATTTAGGTTTTCGTTACACAAGTCCATGTTTCATTCATATTGCATGTTACGTTGTAGATCCATCATATTTTATCCATAATAGACTGATTAGATTAAGCATCTTAGTTTCATTTAATCAATACATGTCCATATTAACATTCACATAATACATGCATTACCACCCGCAAAACATATTGTTAGATCCATCCTAATTACATTTCATACCAAATATTCATCTCATTCTATATCATAAACATTAATACATCATGCATAATCACATCATCCACATAAGCATAAACCATCATCAACATCATGCATATAAGCATAAATCATCATCAACATCATGCATCATATAATCATCCACATAAGCACAAATCATCATACACATACATTACATGACCAATTATAAGAGCATAAAAACATACTCATAAGCATAACATAAATCATCCATCACATAAAACATAACGCATAGTGTCAATAAGGGCTAGCGTGTATCATAATCAAAATAATACAATGTCCATCTCAAATATAATCCACTACATATCCATCGTATATCATCGAATAAACTACAAAATCCAAGGATGTAGCTCACATCTACTCTTTGCTGATCTGTGCTAAGCCTCCATCCTGCACCTGTTAAAAAATTGGTATCCTGTCATCTGCTCTCTAACCACTCTATTGTGAATTTCCCATGTTTGATCTCTAGGTAGAATCGGGCACTGTCCCCCTGTGTGTGGGAGTCCCATGATAACCACCCTAGCAAGGAGGAGTCAGCTGAAAGTTGATATACCCTCTGGTACATGTCTCTAATGACTAGGATGGTGTCGACATCTGAGGTACCTGCCTAACATAGCGCACTGTGCACTGCGTAGGATTTGGAACTACCTGCTCATAAGCAAACCTCCATTAGGTCACCTCCTACAAATAATTATCTCTTTTCTCACCCTGATATATAGCGACATTCTGCTTATGCTTGTATTTGTCTTGATCCCTGCTGATGGCCCTTCGCTCCTCCTCCCATGCCTCCTGTGTCAACCTCAACTATTGTACCTGCTCTATGACCCTGTCCCTCTCAGCCTAGGCAGTCTGTAGCTTTTTCTACAATCCTTGTATGTCTGCTCCTTCCTCACCACCCTCAATCTATACTACTTGCACCTGAGCCACTATTACATCCCTCTTTCCTTGCAATGTCCGCATCTGCATTGCATCTCGCTCTCTCTAAAGATTCGATACCTATGACATTGCCTCATCTCTCTCCCTCTAAAGAGACTATACCTATGCCTCCACCACCTACCTCTTGCTCTACAACACCTAAACCCTTGCCTGAGCCACATCCCTCTCCACCTCCAGAGCCTATTCCTATGCCAGAGTTGCATCTCTCTTTGCATGTATCACGCACACCTGACTCCTCATCTCATCCTCTCTTGCCTACATAAACCCCATGTCTCCAACCATCTGCTCTAAACAATACAACCTGTCCCAAAGCTCATCTCACTCCCACTGTAGCTCTACTCTCTCTATCCCTAGCTGCTCTACCTACCTCCACAAATCCTCCATATCTCATGTTGCCTCTCCCCCACTCTCTGTAGGCCCTTGCCCTCTCCCTGCTCCAACATCTCCCTATCCTCTAGCCTATTATACCATTCCTCAACCACTAGACGGTCTCTCTACCATCTTGTTGCATCCCCCTCCTCATGCTCCCTGGTAAACTCTGCCCACAACCTATCTACCTTTGCCTATAAATCAACCACCTCATCTCAGGCCCTATCCCTCTCTCTCTGTAACCTCCTCTCCACCTTTTTCACTATTGTGGTCAGGTCTAAGTAATCCCTCTCACTCCTGGCTAGTCGTTCCTATAGCTCACTCATCTCTGCATCTAATCTCCTTTGCTCTACCTCTAACTGTCGTAGTCGCTACTTATTGAGCTACAATCTCTCTAAGGCCCCTCTCAATACTACTATTGGATCCTCTCCTCTGGGTGGTGTTGTCGATAGTGGCGGGATATCATGAACCTCCATGTCCACATCCATCGCCTCTAGCTCCTCTCATGCCTTCTCATCTACCTCCATCTCATCTACATCAATCACCAATGGGGCTTGCCACCTCCTCCTCCATGTAACCCTCTCCTGCTCTTCACTCGCCTCGACCTCTGCATGTCCATGCCTCTCCTAGCCTCCTATGGTTGTGTGGGCCCCCTATCCACTCTCCTGTTGTACCTCTAGTATCCTATCCTACTAATCTGTGGTCATGGCCTCCTCCTTTCCTCCCTCTCTCCATCTCCTCCTCAGACTCTCTGTCGTTGTCTCCTCCTCCAACCCACCCTCACCAGATCCTCTTTTACTCCAGCCACCCCCTGTCTTCCTCCCTATCCTCCTCTCTGCAATCCTCATCTCCACTATCCTCATGGATGCGGTCTCCCCTTCTCGGTTACCCAATATCTCTCATCCTCTCTATAATCCACTCAGGTGGATGTTGATGAAACCATTAGACTTACCGCTCTATCGTCCCTGCATCTCTCAGTCCACCTCTCCTCCCTGGATAGGGTACTAACTGTAGTGTCTCCCATGCCTCCGTCGCCCACTCGGGATCAATCTCATCTCTCCATGGCCACTCTCATGTCAGTCATCAGAACAGCTCTCGAAAGTATGTGATATCATGCCTCACCCCATACTGCCTCAACACTAGGTTTGGCCTATGTGACTTAATGAACCATGGCTCTCTACCGATGATATGACACTGAGTGTAGAAGTAATCTTTGTGTCTAGCCTCATCCTCCCTCCATCCACTAAAATTTCACAGCATGTATGGTCACCACACTATCATCACCACCGACAACTCATCAAATAACCTCCTCTAGGCATAAATATCTTTGTATCCCTCATAGCATTGTATTGTTCTTGCCTCCGTCCCCCACCTCTAGGCTACTAGAGACATGTCGTCCTCATGTCTTGCTCTCAACATAGTCAGCCTGGAAACCCTGATGTGCTCCCAATCCCATACCTATAGCAATTTGATGTGAGTCATGCTCAACACCTCTTGATAGCATATCACGTGCATATCTCTATATAGTTGTGTTAGTAGGTAGGTCCCCCATGCAAACTACCCCTCTTGGCCATCGACGATCTGTCGAATCACCTCCACAAACTTGAGGTGCAGGATCTGACTGCTCCAGTTTGGAATCAGGATCCCACTGATCAATCCCACTAGATACAGTGTCAATGTTGGTACCTTACACGTCAGACATCTATCCACATCCAACTATTGTCGCCGAATCGGTAGATCATCATCATCGAACACTATCCACAAGGACTCATCCAGTGCCTCCCTCTCTGAATTGCACTCGTTGAATAGGAGTACTACTATGGGGAGCCTCAAAATCGTTTAGATGTCCTCTAATGTCACTATCATCTCCCCTATTGGCAAGTGAAATTTCAATGTGGTCAATTCCAATGCTCCATCAGTGCTATCAACATGGCCCTGTGGGCCTTAATCATCGAATAGGATAGCATGTGTAGAAGCCTTGCCTGTGCTTGTGCCTTGTGATCCATGTCATTCATGGCCTCTATGCAAACCTTCAATACCTCAGACCATCACTCGCATGTCCATAGACTTTCAAAATCTTGCATATATATCACACCACCTGCGTCAGTCATCCTCTTTCCTTTTCTCTTTTTTTCCTTTTCTCGATCTCGGGTTACCTATCATATCCCTTGTCTCCCTTCCCTTTTTCTCTCTCTTCCTTGCTTGGTCTTCCCCTACCTACGAGTAGACCCACCTAGGTACAGGCAGACCCGCCCTAGTCATTACAGGTGGACCCACCCAAGCATGGGGGACTTTCCCCAGTCACTGTGAGCGGACCTACTCGAGCATGGGAAGACCTACCTTGGAACCTAGGGTGGACCCACCCTCATTCACGGGCAGACCTGCCCAAGTCGGGGTGGACCCACCCTTGTGCACGAGCGGACCAACACGAGCAAGGGCGGACCCACCCGGGCATAGGCGAACCCGCCTAAGCTCCAAGTGAGCTCATCCCTGTGCACGAGCGGGCCCACCTAGGCATGGGCGGACCCACCTCAGCCATGGCAGACCAACCAAATATTTGGGTGACTCCCCTTTTGCCCCAATATCCTCACCCTTAGATAGGGCATGCCCATCCTATCTTATTCGCCCATTTTACCCACCCTTCGGTGATATCACATAACTACCAACTACCCATTTTTCTACCTTCCCCCTCCCCCAAACCCATGTTTTCAAATTTTAATAAACTCAACCAAACTGCTAAGAATCACAAAGTTGGGTTCGGGACTAACTTAGTGGGGCACAACACAGTGGCTATAGAACTTTTGCACTTCATCCACCCGGTGGATAATCTCGGTGTCGAAGTCATCCGGCATCGTGTCCTCTAGTTCTCCTCCTCTCTTCTCCTCCCTCTTTTCCTCAACTGATAGCTATTCAAATGAGGAGAGGTAATTTCTAAAATTAACTTATATAACTTTCCCCCCTTTTTGACCTTTTTAAATGAAGGGTATTTTTTCCATTTATTTAAAAAAAATAATGCTCCAATTAATTCATCCACCCTCTTTTCTTCTCAGGGCAACCATTTGCAAACTATGCTTATGTTGGCCTCTGTTCAAAAGCTAATCTTCTTAGTTTTTCATGTTCTTTCCAATGACATATACCACTTTATACTTTTGAGAAGTTGTTTGGGACCCCATTTCCTTCCCCATCCACTTCCTTGAGCGGGCATACCCTACCATTTCTCTTTCATTCCTCCGTCATGGACCTTCCCTCACAGGGTTGGGGCATCCCTTTTCATTTCCCTCCATTTGGGTAGCTCACATAGCCTCCATTATGTTGAGGCCTCTCTTTTCTAGTCGCTTCCTCTATAGAGTCATCTACATTTTATTTTCTTTGAAACCCTATTATTCTAATAGTGTTTCGAAGAGGGGAAAAATGTAGACATCCAAATTTGACCACTTCCATATGGTCAAATTTGTCTCCTTATTCATCCCTTTACTCGTCTACTGCATTCTCCTTACCGGTATTAATTAAATCATTAATTTAATTAATATTTCATGTCCTCCCTAAGGTTCTCTAAAGTGCTTAATTTAATAATTAAATACTTTTACCTTTTTACTTCTTTCCTCTCTAAATTAAATAAATACATCACTTTATTTAATTTAGTCATGTGACTTTCTTTAATTTAAGCCAATTTTTAATTCCTCTTTTGTCACATCCTCCATAACCCTCTTCTAATCATGATTAATTTAATTAATTTATGATTAGGATGTGCACACCTTAATCAACATTAATGTCATATCCTCCAACATTTTCCACTTGCTTCTAATCTTTCATTAATCCTCTTAATCATATGTTTGCACAACCTTAATCAAAATCATTAGCCACATTTAGCATGTCTTTTTAGTCAACCTTTCCATTTGTTTTTCTTAGCATTGATCCTCTTTCCCATGTGAATTTTAAATTCACATTTATTCCTCCTAGAATCTCCTTTTCTCATGCATCTTCTAGAATCTTTTGACTTGTCACATCAAGTCACACATGTGGACAAGTGCTTCCCCTTTTGGAACCTTGTCTTGTCCATGAGATTCTTGCAAGTATGTGAATTTTTAATTCACATTTATCTCTCCAACTACTTTCCTCTTCCCCATGAGGATTTTTGAGGAATACTAAAATTCCTCTCATGTCACTTTCCAACCATTTGGGAACAAGAACTTGCCTTTTAAAGCAATCTTTTCATCCCCCAAGGTAATTGTAAAGTACTTGTCCTTCTTCCACCTCATGTACCTTCCTTCCACCTCATTTATACATCACCATTTCTAAGCCACTTCACATTCCACATGTCAAGATGTAAGGGCTTATGAGTCCTAAAGTCACCGTAGCCCTTTATCTTGGCCTTGTTGGTTTAATCTCAACCATTGAATTCTCTACATAACTCAAAAACATTTATAAATACCCCCTCTTTCATCTCATTTAGGAACTTTTGCATGCCATAGCCAAACTCTTGCAATTTTATCATTTGAAGCCACACTTAGCCATATTTGCATATATTGCACTTGCATCCATTATCATCCATTTTTGCAACCATATTGCATCCTCACTCTCATTTTCCATTGAAGGAGCATACACAAAATCATGAATCAAGGGCCAACCAAAGGACAACTTGACAAGGTAAAACTTTCCATTTATTTTGTTAAGTTAAACATTTTGCCCTATCTTGAGGTGTAATGTGTTAATCTTTGTTTCTTGCACTCCTTTGTTTGCTGCTCATTTTTGAAATGATATTTTCACCTAATCATAGTATATACTTCAAATTGGTTGAGGAACTTGTCCTCTAAATCCCACCATGTTTGAATTCCTCCCCTGGTATGGTCTAAATATTGGTTGTAGGTAAATTCTCCCAATGAATAGGGAAACAATTAGCATACCACATATTGATGAGCAGTCTATGCTCTGTTGCAAATTTCTTTAAATGTTTTCACATGGTCTTCAGTTGTCTTTCCCTCACCATATATAAATTTAGGAAAGAAATTTTCAGGGTTCTTGGGAAAATCATGTAAAGCTCCTTGTATGTCTAAAGGAGAAATTTCATTTACAGTGAAATATGAAATTTGAGCCAGCAGAGGGGAAGCAATGGTTACAACCTAGGGTATTCCCAGACTTATAGGTGAGGATGGTGAACCTGGATTGAAGGGTGAACCCATAGATCTAGAAGTTTTACCTTTGGATTTTCCCTTGTCACTCCTAAATTTCCTACATTGCACTAATTTTGTTAGATCCTCTTTATTAGGAGAAGACCTGAGAATCCTTTTGTATCTTTCCACAAAAAATGACTCAATATTTTCTATCTTTTCTAACATGGGCCCTCCTTCTAGTGCCAATTCTGTTGAGGGTGGTTTTGATCATGCACAACATTCTAGGAAATAAGGGTTTATTACATCTCTTAAAAAGTAGTGAGAACTACTTTGATGTTATTTTTCAGTCAAGTCTTGACTATGTGGATAGCACAGTTGGAAGATCAATGTAACTTCATGAGGGGATCTGGAATTTAGATAACTGGAAACTTATATGCAATTGCAAAGATAATCTCAATAACTCAAAACAACAGATTGCATTTAAGAAAATAGCAGATTAACGATTCAACTTATCGCTCTTTCAATACAAAGTGTAAATAATTTATAAAATAAAGTGAAAAAAGTAGGGTAACAAGGAATAATGTAAATCTATTATAATTAGACAATGATATTAATCATCCAAACAATTACCTCTATAGGTTTATACAAGATCTTTCTAAACAAACATTAATAGAAATAACATTTTTACACATTTATGATTAATGAAGTGCAATCTTTAAAGTAAATATAAACGCATATGATTTTTGAATTTCATTCAACCAGAACGTTGTCAATCACGCATACATCTAGGAAAAAATCCTACTTAATTCCACATATTTAAACTAGATCTCATCAATTTAGCAATTGTAATTAAAACAAAATACTCATACCATCACCATGACATTGAATCCAAATGCATGCAATATGGGTGTAATCCTTAGATAACATAAATTACCTCTTCACCAAAGCAAGTAGGAAAACTACACACCAAGAATGTATTTGTTTGTGATTGCAAAAATTACATAAGAATTTGAACCCTTTGAATGATCCAGAATTAAACATTTATAGAAAACTAAGTCCCATAATTGTGGATCTAAAATAAAAGACAACTGGAACTAACTCTAATGCTTGAGTCTTAACTTGAAATTAAAAAATTAAAATAAAATCAAACTGAATTGGTTGCCCCATTTACAGTTAATGCAAACTTCAAGGAGAGCATTAAATAACTAAAAATTAATTGAAGTAAACTAAAATCTATGAGCATCTCTACTTTTCCACCACCTTTCCTTTTAACATTATCATAAGTATCACACATGCTTTGATATCTTCACATCTAGCATTTGAACTAGAAAATAGGATACATTAACTTCACGGGCGGCCGAAAAACCATTTTAGACACCCATGACCCAACAAAAACAGCCCTTGTTCTATCTCTAATTCACTTAGTGAAATTATCAAACCATGTTGGTAATATCTCATTCATTTTCAGGATCAAGTCCAACACAAACTCCCCATTGGACCCTCTAATTTCCCTGGTCTCATGGTTGTAATGTTAAGCACATGTTAATACTAACTTTGGAGATTGCACTATAATCGGGAAAGCAGATGCCTCCACCAATCTAGAATGAGAAAGAGCCCTTGCCATCAAGGTCCTGACAACATCATTGATCCTTCTTTTGAACTTTTCCATGTTGAAGTGTCATAGGTCTATGTCTCCAATCTCGTTGTAGGGAGAAAACATCTCGAAAGGTGGATAGTAACCCTTGTATTGATACTTCATTTCTTTTGAATCTTTTGGAGGCATATCTCCTGCAAATAACAATACCATGTATTATCATTTTCATATTAACAAGAGAAAACCTGCAAAATAAATCATGTTAGACCATATTAGCTTCATATCAAAAATTATAACTTATCAAGAAGGAGTTATGTAACAGTATCAAGGATCAGACTTCACGCTTACCCCTTACTCCTTACTATCAACATTTGTACTTAAAACACTAGATTCGGGTATTGGGATTGAGGATCCCTCATACTCGCTAATCATAGAACGAGATTCCTTCACTAAGTTTCAAATTCTCAAGTATCAGACATTGAATATATCTTTATGCTTTGCTTATCAACAAAATATCTTTGAGGATATGTTTCATCACTTGATTGGGTGTCGGGGATCAAAGATCCCCACTACCCCTTAACCTTATTAGCAATGGTATCAGTTAAGTGATATCTCTGACTTGCAAAGTCTAAAAGGACTTTTTGGATTGGAGTTCGGCCTTTTGATTTACTCCTTGCCACCAAACTTACAATTGTTACTCAATCTCATTTCTATATTTTAAACCCTAGATTTTGAACAGAGAAGACACTTGTATTCTTTATAATAGTAAAAAGAAAGCAATTGAAATCGGACATCGGGGGTTGATCTTACCCTTTACCCTTTACACTTCTATAAGCAATGGGTAAGAGGTACCCCCAGTTCTAGGAAGATGTTGCAATGGAAGACATTTTTGGCTAAGTGTTTTACTAGTATAATAAAGGATTGGGGGTCGGGCGTACCCTTTACCCTTTACACCTCTACAAGCAATGGGTAAGAGGTACTACGATGCTTGATGTCTGAAAGGTTTCACAAAATTTGTTAAATCTAAGCCAATGTGTTGTAGATATAGGTTCGGGGTTTCCCCTTAACCCTTGCAAATGTTCTAAGGTATGTGATAAAGGAAACTTGTGATGTTCAAAGCTAAAGTACTTTAAGTATAAAGTTTTTAGGCATGAAACTAAGTTGAAACAAAAGGAGATCACAAGTCCAACATTCTCAAGGAAATTTTGAAAGTCTTATAAGCCTATAGTCAAAGGTATAGGGTAATGCAGACATAGGGGACCAATCCAAACAACTCCCAAATGTGTGAAATCAATCAAAGGTAGGATTTCCCACTTTCACCCTTACAAACCTAGTAGGAGTGCAAAACCAATTTTAGGCCCTTAACTCCAAACCTTTCCAAAACACTTGAAAAAGCAATGGATGATTTAGAAACCCATTACAGAGTTACAAAACATATCTTAAACCCTCATATGTCCCTTTTGGAACAACTTTGAGAAATCTAACCTTTTCACCATTTTAGGCCTCCAAATAGGTCAATTTTACAAAGGAACCCTCCAAGATTGCAACCCCAAACCAAAAAAACTAAAAACCTCACACCTAGCCTCTCCCAACTTCTTAGACCCTCTAAAAATACCAAGATACCCTTAGAAATGCAAGAACAAACAAGTTCCAACCCCTCTTAGACCAAATTTACCAACTTGCATATTCTAGCCTTGATTTCAAAGGCCTAAACACATAATTTCATCAGGGCAACGTAGAGAATCAACCTTATTGGCTCCACCACAATTGTAATCCTATTTCTAACCCTATACCTAAACATATAGGACCATTCCTCCAAGTTATACTAAACACAAGATGAGGAATGGCTTGTTGAATACATTATGGACTTGAAAATACCCAAATCTCTGCTACAGACCAGTGAAGAGAAATCAACCACTAAAAGTATTTAGACTCAATGAATGTCTTCAAAAATGGATTTAAAAGAGATGTAACATTGGATTCCACACAAAATATAAAACATTTGAAGGCCTGGATCTACTGTACAGACCTGTACACAAGCAGGAATTGCACAGAAACTCAGAAATTAATTGAAAACTATGCCTTTTGATTGAAATCTTCTTTTAAACTTGTTCAACAACCTTGCCTCAAGCCTTCAAGAGGCATTAAATATAATTTCTCCTCAAAAACCAACTCTCCAATGCCTAAAACTGACAACCAACTACCAAGCCCCTTTACATAGCTTAATTTTGCATATTTTGACAATTTATTGACAATGATTACATCATAATGCAACTTTTGAACCAAACTAACACTAGAACCCCCAAATACATTAATAGTGGTCTTATCAGACCTTTATTAATATAAAATACTCAATTTACCCCCTATTTCCTAGACCAACCTACAAATAGTGCATTTTTACAATTACATGTTTTAGGTGCTCCCGCACCATAGGGTTTTGTCAGTCATTGGAGATCAACCTTACTCTTTACCATCTCCACCTCTATAAGGAATGGGTAAGAAGTATCCCCGATTCATGAATTCTAATAATGTTGATCAATAAAATTCCTTCTAATGCAAGCTCGGGAATTAGCAGTCAGAGTTTCTCCTTGCCTTATGAAAAACCTTTAAAGTTTGAAGCAAGGAGGAACAATGATGCCTGACACCTGAAGTTCATTAATCCTAACTCATCCAAATTTCAATCTAGGAAGAACCCTCAAGGAACCCCAAGGTCTAATGTTTGATGATGTCATAAACACCATCGATCAACACACCAAAAAATAAACTTGATCTACAAGGTTCAAAGAGCCAAAAATGGAAAGAATAAAAGAAAAACAAAACAAACAACAAAAGATGACTGAAAAAATTACTAACACAAGAATACAAATGCCTGACCAAGAGAAATAAAAGAAGATAGAGAACAAACAAAAATAAATGAAAGACAAAAGCAACCAAAAAAACCAAAACCCACAACTCAAAACTGCACTACTCAAGATAGCTATTCAAAAAAATTCACAAAGTGAAGCCATAGAAACCAACCAACCTGAACAACACAAGAGAGTGAAGGGGAAAATGTTACACAGACCAATGAAGCCAAGCAAGTGACACACTAAAAAAATGAACTCAAACACCCACACACGAGGAGCAACATGAATCCTATCACCTCAAAGTGAAAGCACAAGCAAACCAACGACTATAGTAACAAAAATCTCCAATATAAAAAGTTGCAGATCTCGAGTAGATAATTTTATCACACAAGTATTTGCGAAATGAGGGGAAAACGTTATTCAATCATCCAAATAACATTGCAATTAATGGATATTTTTGCATTTACCTCGAGTGGCATCATTTTAAATCTTGTGGCGCTCATTAAATTTGAATAGATAAGCCATTAAATTTGAAGTTGTTGAGAGATCGCCTAGTATGCTTTTATGTGATGTGCATGCAAAATGATGTGCCATCACTAAACATCATAGGTCATGTACATGCAAGAAGACACATGCCCCAAGATGACATCGCAAATTCCATTAGGTCAAACAGACATGTGAACAGGGAAAAGGTCGAGGGTTGGGCTTGATGAGACGGTATACCCTTACTAGGAAGCCCGACACCTAAACTCTGAAGATAGCAAGAAACAAAGAGAAAAGCAAGGGAAAGAGGGAAACAAAAGAAAGGAAAGCACAATGGAAAAAAACCATACAAAAAACATGAAAAAAGAAGGGGGGATGCCCATTTGGTGAAAATAAATTTAAAGGGGCATGAGTGTGTACAACATTTTCTTACATACCAAATGGTAAGAACACCTTGGGTAGCTATTCATTAGGAAGTTGACCTTCTGCACTATAGGTTGATATAGATTTCTACTCTCGTACCACAGGCCACAAAATCCACTTGGAGGGGTGGATAGGGATTATATCCACTTTGAAGGGATCATATTGCACCCCCAAGGTGAACCATGATAGGTTAAAGACATGGAGTCCACATGACCTCACAAAATACTTAAGGTATGCTTTAAGTAATGTTATTTGTGATTCCTTCATTGGCCATTTTGTTTTAAAATATTGGAATTTCTAGAATGACTTGTCATAGGTATGAATGGTTAATTATTTGTTGCTATAAATTCACTTGCATTGATGTCTTTAGTTGTTGATTACTCATTGTTATCATGATTGTAGTGTTGTAAAAAATATGTGCATAATTTGTGGATATCATTGGGGTTGTTATCAAAATCCTATCTTAATTTTTTATTTTTTATTTTATTTTGTTCTCTCTTAGATAAAATATTGAGATCTATTAAAGATGTCCTAGCCAAAAAAACCACAAAATAAAAATAAATTGTAGATAGAAGAAAATCTATACTCTTTTCATGTGAGCAGAGATTTATACCAACACTAGTTAATATATTCTAACCTTCTTATTATGAATTTATGTCCATGTGAAATCCACATCTTCCTTATCCTCTAAGTGTGAGAGAGATGTAGATAGTGATTTTTAATTTATGTTAAAATTAAATCAACGAACCTATCTCCATATCCCCATTCTTCTTCCTATGAAAGAATAGAAGTCCATGCATATTTTCATCTTCAAAAGGGCTCTGGATTAGAACCTTTTGAGCCATAGGAGACATATCCCAAGAAATTTGATAGAAAGGTTTTAGTGTACCCATTGACTGATACCCCAAAAATTCATCCCTTTTGACAACCTCAACATCCTTCTCTACACTTTGGATAAAAGGTGCTTCAGAAGCATTATTTGGCTTCTCCCCAATAGCTTAGTTCAAATTTTCTTTTAAATTTTCAAGTGAAACATAAAGTCCGCATTCTAAGATCAAAAATCCAAAGCAAGAACACTCTAGTCAATAAAACACAATATCATAAGAAGGCCTAAAATAGAATCTTCTCAGATCTCATTGGGAAAAACCATTCATCATATCAAAGGCATTGCTATGGCTAAAAATCTATTCTTCAAAGAGTATTTGGAAACCATATATTAGGAAACTAACACTGTTGTTGTCACAAGAATGAATAAAGATCAAGAAGCAGCCTTTACTTCCAATCAAACTGAAATATGGATCAGAAAGCAAATGCCAAAAGCTGAGATACAACAACACCAAGTAACAAATCCTTTGAACAACATTGAAGCTACTCACTTTATCAGAGAAAAGATAATGCTTGTATGATTGTATCAACTAGCTTCCCACTCCCATTAGGTACCATACTTCCATTACCACCACTGTTAGGACTACATGATGATCTCCACGAACCTTGAATTCTAGGTTTTTCCCATTACTCCATTTGAGAGAAAAGAACCTTTGATCAGGCTCGCTTCAACATGTCTTTGCAATAGCTATGTCCATATCATAACCCCTACCGATAGTGCAGCAAGATAGGATAAGTTCTCTCTATGTTCTTTTGAAAAATTATGCAAGTAGATAGACCATGTCATCCCATTATTCTTTTTATCTGTCTTGTTTAAATATCCTGCCTTTTGTTGCTAGCCAGGTCACATCAGTGCCAAATTTGAGGCATTGCTAGGAAAAGATAGGAGTAAGCAGGAATTGATAGGTTGTAACTGAACTTTAGCACATACCACCCAAACTTGATTTCAACCCACCTAAGTACCTTGGGGATGTCACTCGAAGGATTCACAATGTATCTAGAATTCTCTTCAAATCTTCAAATATTTAATGACAACTTATTAGTTTTAAATAAGTTTTGAGCTCTACCTTGGCAATCATAATGGTGGGTATCAGATTCATTGTGGGTTTTAAATATGCATTGAAATTCAAACATTGCATCATTCTCACTTTGTCAGATTTAACTCTCGGGGCTAGATTAGTGCAGAAGATTTATTTGATTCATATTCCTCCAATTGACAGGTTAGTTAGTTTTATTGGTAGTCTTGTTATATTCCATACAAGGGAATCAAATAGTTCATGAATTGCATTTTAAGCATCATTTTCTTTTGAAAGGATTCTATATAGTGGAAAATTCATTGTCAACCTTATCTTGCTCCTACATCCTTATTAGTGATTTAGTTGGGTGGGAAATGCTATGGAAATCTCCATTGATCAATTCAGAGAATAAATGAGTGAGTTAAAAAAAATGCTAGCTATTATAAAATTTCATTCTTGCAAACATTTTGTTGAAGAAAGCATTCTTTTCTGGGTGAAAGAAAATAAATAATTTCTTAAATTCTTATTCAATGTTGGTAAAAGCTAACCCTTCTGTGAATTCCTTTCCTCTGTTCCCCCCTACTCATCTCTGATGAAATCTCACAACAAGATCTATGTTTAATAACAAACAAATAATAATTAGTATCTTCAAGCTTCTATAGTTAGAAAAAATAGAAAATAAATCTTTTTAATACATTATCGGGCCCAGTTGTAGCACCCCTCAATATGAGAGCAATTTATGCATTCTAGTCAAGAGAAAGATTAAACACAAAAAAAATTTGATGTTGTGAACTTTACTCTCCCTACCTTGTCTCTCTACCTTCAGAAATTCTTCATATTCATGTTTTGCATTGTTGCCTTTATGATCACACTAAAGCAAGTTCAGCAATATAAGGTTGTCAGCATGTGTAGACAATCCTCCTCCCTCTTTCTAGGGGATACATATGCATTATCTTGCATGTGGTTGGACTATAGATAACCAAAGGCTAGGGAAATGTACATATCTACCAAGCTTCAAGCCCACAAGGGTAAGTGAACATGAGACCTTGATGATCAATGTCTTTGATGTCTATCACCACTCTTTCAAGTGTGATACCTTGGAACTTATGGATTGCTAAATTAAACACCATTTTGAGTGGGATTTAGTGGTGAACACCATGACTAAACAAAATAATGGTCAAAATGAGTGGATCATGCAAATTTCAAGACAAGCCTAATCCCAAGATAGGCCCTTGTAATGCCCAAACCTTCAAAATCTTATGTATTTAATTATGACTTGTACAATAATTGTATGGACAACATCATGTGAAAACATAAATTTGTTTTCCACTTTCTAAGAAGTCATTTAGATTGCACAAAAAAAACCAAGTTTTAAAAGTACTAAAAAATACCCATCCAATGTAACACGATTATCCTTAAAAATGTAAAACTAAATTACATTTTTAAATATTTCATGCATGTTTCTTATTATTGATGTTCGTTCACCCTCGTTACAAAGGACCAATGGACTACAATGATGAATTATTCATATTATGTGTTAAATTTATAGTAAAAAGAATATAACAAATCTAATACAATGCACATAAAAGCAATAGAATAGTATGCAATCGCAAGATTAAACAAGACAAAAATATTTTTACATGTGAAACCCCTATATGAAAACACCACCAAAAGACATTCAACAATTGGATTATTCAGAATCAATGTCAACTCAACACAATAAGGTCTTAGAAAACTTTTCACAAACTCTCAATGCACAACATACCCTTATTTTATAATTTATCAAGTGTTTACACATCTAAAACATACAAAATGTCTTCAATATCTATTACAATGAGTTTATAACATTGAATAACACCTTGTCGCATTCACACAAACTATTATATATAGACGTTTTCTTAGGAATACCAAGTGTAGAAAAGTAACTTGTGAATAAAAAGAGTCATGTAACCATATTTTGTACATATATGACATCAACATACCACACTTTCCACCAAGTAAGATATCTCCATGTTAAAATGCTTCTTGCTAACTTTGTTAGTGGTATAGATTATTCAACACTAGTTACATCTTTACACAATTGGTATTAGTATGTTTCTTGTATAACTACCACTACCAACTTCTCACTTGTAACATGTTGTATAACTTCACTCTAGATTTATGTAACATCTTGTATCATCTTCCAAGAGATTATGCATCCATCAGATCATGCTCACATGTTTGTAGTTATGTCACAAGTGTATCTATATCACTACCATGCTTCAAGTAAGTGCTAGGTAACTATGTGATGGTGAGTTCTTCTTTAAGACACATTGTGATGGTTATAACAACATCTCCATTCATAGAAAAACCATTTATGATACACCTCGACCATTGACATATCATTATCACATGTGCTAATCAAATAAAATGATATAATTCAATACTAGAAACTCATTACATTCCATTAAACTCGGCCACAAAAAAGGCTCTAGACAAACTCCATCCATAGTTATTCTCCTAGGTGAATTTCAACTAAATCCCAATACTTCTTCCCTATCACTCTAAAGTGTAACAAAGCTTCATGTTATCACATAATCAACATAGAAAATGTGTAAACCTTCAAAAGCTTGTTTGTGCTATTGGTATTTGTGTGTCAACAAAGGTAAGATGATATTTGGCAAAAATAATTCTTGTAGCATCTTGATCCTAATATTAAATATTAGCAGGGTGGTGGGCCTAGCTCAATTGGCTAAAGCATCATATTGTAGGCAAGAGGTTATAAGGTCTAGTCTCCCCATTGTCTCTGTGGTACTAGAGGGAGTGTCACACCAGCGTCAATGGTCATGTGAAATTTTTTTACTAGACGCATTGTAGTTTATATGGGGACGAATACCCAAACAATTCCTACAGTCTATATATATATATATATATTATCAATATTTCAAAGTTTAATATTTAATTTTTGTTAGATAATACAATTATATTTATTGACTTCTACCATTCCTAAGACCACACTATAGACACCAAGAATAATCAATTACTTAATAACTGTCTATAATAAAATATGTTGTATGCAATGCCTACTACATTAATTTTTTATTAATATTTGTATACATTAAAAATGAAATTTTATTAAAAAAATGAAAGTTGTGACTTTCATAGAAGAAGGGTATTGATAAAATAATAAAAAATTATATTAGTAGAGATATTTTGAATTTTTAAGAGAAATAAGATAGTAGTTCAACGTATACTTACATGGTTGCTTGAAATTAGTTTATAATAATATACAAAGAGGATAGCAAGACCTAGGACTATATGTTCATTCAAATCTAGCATAAGAATTGTGCTATGCTCTCTTGTTTGATAAAATTTACTTTAAGAATCCTTGGTTGTGTTATCCCCTTTATGTGTGATTTTTAAAAGACTTCCAAAACAATCAATAAGCATAATGTGAATCTTTTATAAACCCAACTCCAAAGTAGCAAGAAATAGGTAAACCTATATTCAAAAAACTTTTTATTATTATCCATGAATATGCCTTTTCAAGCTTCAAATTCAAAGCTTGGGACTTTCAAAAGAAATTGGAGCACTACAATAATGAAATATTTTTTATAATTATGATAATAAAGGTCTATAAAATATTGAAAGGTGTTGAGCCTCCACTACACCATTCTCTCTTTAGTAAACAAATCCTTAAAGACTCAAGGTTTTGGAGCTCTTGTTATGCCTAGGTTTTAGAGTTTCTAATGCTTTGCAAAGGTCTTATAGTCAAAAAAATGTTTGATAAGCATCACATATTTGATTCTTTAGATATTTTATGAGGGAGAAATAATTCACATGTGCAATTACTAAGACCTTTTGGGCCTAGATACACGTATAATCAAATACTTATTTAACACTTCTCTCTCCTTTTTTAATCCTCTTTTAAGGAATATCTTGATGATTAAAGGAATGTGCAAAAAGTCATTTTTTACACAACACAATCATTGATTTCTTTAGGAAAACAAGATGTAAGAAAAGGTCAACAAAGGTTGAATCCCCATGCTTCTTAGTAGAATTTAAAATTATGAAAGGGAAATGTGTACTAAAAGGATATTTTCATTTGCCTCCTATAATTATGCTTTTTTTTTTAATAAGGTTTTACTTTCCATTCGATGCTCAATTGATGCAAAACTCTTGTTCATCCATAATTAGTGTAAAAACTAACTAATTCATAAATATGAATCTCATTAATTTAATATGAAACCTTGGTTAAGTAATTATCTTCTTATGAATTTGTTTAGTAAAACAATGAATTTACGCTTATAAAAGAGTTGAAGTGTCTTCAATAACAAAAACAACTAAATGCACGAAAATATCACAAGAAAAAAGCATAAACACAAGAGGTTGCCTTGAAGAACTAAATGTGAAGAAACTTGTGAAGAGTAAATCCCTTTACTTTCTCTTGCCTTGATCTATTCCAACATTACAAACTTATATCTTTCACAAGGCCTTCAAATATATGCCCAACATTTATAGCATCATACACTTGCAATTATTATTGAACATACTACAAATGCACACTCTCAATTGCACAAAACTTCCTTGCACAATCCTAATATATATGCATGAAAGAATGAATAAAGAGGAAAATGGATTAACAAACTACTAAATTATATTTTCCAACCACCCCTTGAGGGTGTACTTATATAGATTTTATGAGAGGAGACTCACACAAGAAGACTAAAAAACACAGAAGTGGAAGAGAAATTATTTTGAATCATTCCCCTTACATTGTAGAAACTTTCACAATTATCAAAATAGTGCTAAAACTGCCACAACACTTTTAAACCACCATGATCCTTGTAAAATTGCAATGAAACAAATGTAACAAACATACTATGATAACTTTTTCACTCACAAAAACTAATTTTATTTCTACTCTATTTCTCAAGAAACTACTTCAATTGTGTTTGACTCTAAGGTGTCCAAATTACTCCATAAAATTTTGGAATATTTGAAGACCTTGCATAAAATTTAGGAAAAATCCATTAATGCAAAACATTCATGTTTTTTGAGACTACAAAACAATTCATTTAACTAAATATAACTATTATATAAAATGCATGACATATAGAAGTTGTATTCTCTTTATGGTCAAAAATAGGAGGAATTAGCATGAGAATCACTCATGTTGGAATAGTGGAGTAACCAAAGACAAAATTTTAAGGTAAAACAGAGGGAATTCAAACACAAAACCCCAAAATAAAGTTTCTTTAAACCATAAATGTGAGGATACCTGATTGAAATTTTTTGCTTCATTAAAGATGCACTCTAAAGAAATAGAAAGAAAAGTAAAACATGCATAAGGATTTCAAACAAGAGATGCATTATGTTAGGTTCCTACCAATGGTGTGGTGATTTTGATTAGTTCAAATATTTAATTAGTGGAAGCATATATAGACTAGTCATGTTTCCATTACAATGTACTTTGTATATTTATGAACAAGTAGTCACATTAAAAAATTATTAAAAAACACCAAATACTAAATAAATCATTTTAGCTCTTCTACAAGTTATATATTGAATTTTGACTCTCAAATGTTAGTTAATTTACTAAGTTATCTAGATTAATTAATTAATGTTATCAATAAACAAATTTAATTAATCTAAATAGTAGAGATGGGTAAATATCTAGATAACTAAATCATAATTTAGAAAATTAAATGCAAATGAAGGGTGTACTAAAATATTGGAGTATTATAATGAAGAATGAGCTTGTTGAGGTATAGTAATTCAATTGATTGAGTATAGAAAAATAGGTCTCCTCAATGTGCCAATGTGTTTGAAACTATGTGTTGATGTGAGAGTTTATGTTGTTTGTGCAATTATGTGACTGGATTAATTTTATGTAGTGTAGAGTTGATCAAATAACCATATGGATCTTATTTTGTGAAATGTGGTACAAATTATTGGACTATACTATTGGGTATTGATTGCAATATAGCTATTATCTATTAGGTCTTAAGGGTCCTAGAGATATTTAAAAATACCTCAAGAAACTAGATGAATTGTGGCATTCAATGTTCTCCTCAGGGAACATTAATCTAATTGATGATTGTTGAGTTTATGTTTTTGATTGGAGGTAAAGAAGGTTTTGAAGGGGGCCTGAAACCCTTTACAAAAAAGGAAAGTTGTATCAAAAGATAACTAAACAAAGCAAAAAACAACCAACACACAACAAAACATCAGCAAGATAGCTTCCAAAAAGGAGGAACAAAAACAAAAAACTAAATATTCTTCAGAATATTAGCAGCTTCCATGTCACTCTCTATTATCTTTTGATGTGCATCCATGACTTTGGGACTCTCTTTGGCAAGGACCCTAGCTTGCATCTTGGTCTTGTTGTGAGTTCTAGTATCATGCCCCAAAACACTTACCTCTTTAACCAAAACATCCTACGAACTAGCAACCTTATCAACCAAAGCTTCCTCCACCATATGCCTTTCCCCAGTAGCTTCATTATCACCAAGAGCTCCATCCTTCCATGTCTTAGCCTTCTCATTGGGAGTATATTTAGGCCCTTAGCCTCATACCATAGCAAATTTAGTAACTTCAACAACCTTACCCAACTTCATGCTAACCCTTTCCATCTGCTCTTCCAAAGTCATTATTCTTTGTTCAAAAATCTGCTTCATCTTCAGAATCTCCTCAACAACAATCTTTAAGGAATCATACAACTCTTCAACTTGATTTTGTATAGAAGACTACAAAGATTCCCCAACTTTGCTCACAACTCCACGAACCCTCACATTGGTAATATTGAGCTCATGAAATACCCATTTGAACAATTTGAAAAGGGAAATAGTTCCCTCCTTAGCCAAACCCAAAACATTGGGAAAATCCTCCTAGTCATTGTTAAACATGTCCCTAGCCTCCTCATCACCCTCATCAAAGATACTATTCTTGTCCTGGCTCCCACAAACCTCCTTACATTTAGCCCCAGCCACCAACATTTAAATTTTATGGAGAGAGCTAACAATGTCCTTAGCCACCAACCTCCTATTCTTCTTATCCATTTCCTCAATAGGGGAATCCATAGCAACCTACCCACCACCAATTTTGGGAGAAGAAACAACATGCTCCTCTAGCACAGGGCTAGTGGGCCTCATAGCCAATTTCTTATGGCTACCCTCCTTCAAATCCTTCTTTCTCTTAGGTCTCGAAGTAAGGGGTGTAGGAGACACCTCCTTAGCAAAATCAATCATATCTTTCAGGATGGTAGAGAGGGCAACAAGCCCAATTTTATAAGGTTTTTTACCAACCTCGTCCTCACTACAAGTCTCATAATCCTTTGGGTCAGGAGAAAAGTAACCTTTCCCACTCTTACCCAGAACAAGGGGTTTCAAATACACTTCCATAGAGGCCTAAGAATTAGGAACATAATCCTCATCCTCTTCGAACTCAAATTCCTCCTCTAGAACCACTTTCTTTTTTTTCCCTTTCAAACTCGTCAGTTCCTCCTTTGACACCATTTCATATTCCAAGGCCAATTTCTTTTGCTTACCCTTAGGAGCCATTACATGCTACTTAGTAACCACAAAAACCTTTGCATAATCCATTATGAGTAGAATTAACCCAACATGTAGTACAAGATTCTTAGGATTTCTTTTGTGATCCTTAAGACCATACTCCAAATAAGCCAAAAGATAGAAAGGAAAGGAAATTTTCTTCTTATGTAGAAATGATTCAAAAGAACAAAGTGATACACATTAATAGAAGAGAACCAACCTTATAAGGTAATGTACCTCATCAATTCCTTGACAACATCTCCCCACAGAGCTTTGATAAAACTGCGGCACGTTGGTAGCCACCACTCTTAGCTTGCTTGAGATTTTGTTCTTCATCTCCTTTGAAGAAAATCTAGAAAGCAACTTTAGATTTCTTATCTTTATACACCTTTCTATACTATGTGGAAAGACCAATAATGTTTGCTATAAAATTCTCATTGATATGAAATTCAATACCTCCCAACTTTAGAACCCTGTTATTCCATCCCTTGACAAATGAAGTTGTAGCATATGGATCATTCCCATGGAGCCACTCCAAGTAAGGTGTAAGCCCACCCCTGTGCAACCTTTTCCACACCTCAAACTTGGTTTTCATGATGTCATAGGAGAAAGGCTCCACCCTATTTTTATCGTTTCCCATGATCACAAACTTAGCAAACCCCAAGAGCTTGAGAAATTTGTAGATAATTAAGAGAAACCTCAAGAACATAGGCTAGGAAATACCTACAATTTGTGTGACAATGACATGATCGTAGAGGGTCATAATTAACCTTGAAGGCCACCCCATACAAAAATTTGAATTACCATAAGCCAAAGCATGTTCCAACTCATGATCACTCCAACAATAATCTACCACATGAATAGGGTCATGTGAGCATAGATCATCATGAAGTCACCATCCAACTTCACATTTTTGATAATCATGATTAAGACAAGTGATAGCCTCAATAGGAAGGGGTTCATTCACATCCCAAACCCTAGTGCCACTAACCCAAAAGTTAGCAAAGACATTCACAAGACCATTACCTTCCCTAACAATATGAGAAATATAAAAATCATCAAAAGAATTTAGAATTTCAATGGCATCCATAATAAGGGATTCAAAACTCGAAGAGAGAACAAAAGACTTCTTCATATTATTGACAATATCTAATGAGTCTCCCTCAAGACACACCTTTCTATACCCTCTAGAATGAGCCATCTTCAAGGCATGATAGGCTATAGATGCTTTCGTGAATTGGTTTGTCTAGGTTCCCAAAGGGAGTGCCATAGTGGAAATGAACCTACCATTAGAATTTCTTAACACTCCCCCACAACCAAGAGGTCCTAAATTACCTAAATTAGCAACTCCATCAAAATTAACTTTCACCCAACCAATCGGAGGAGCTTTCCAAACAACATCATCTCTTGAAGCTTTACCTTTAGTCAAAGGAAAGGAAATATCACAAGGCAAATTCCAATTTTGTGCAATAGATGTGTCACCTGATTTAAGTGCAATCCTAGGGCCATCCTAAAAAGAAGCCCCAAATACAATTCTACTTAATAGTAGCACAAATTTTAAAAGCCACAGAAATGGCAAGAAGATCCTAACTCCAAAAGATCCTATTATTACATTTGAGCCAAATACCCCTATCAATATGAGGTAGAGAGAGGCCAAAGAAAAAGAAAAGATGGGTTCAATGAAGGTCCCACCCATTGCAACCACACTTCCCCAATTGAAGAGGGAAACATCTAGCTAAGATTCCAAAGAGAAAGAACATGGGCCCACACCTCTCTAACAAATTTGCAACCAATCAAGAGATTAAAGGAATCCTCAACATCCTCTTCACATAGAAAGCATCTGTTAGGCATCATAAAACCTCTCTTGACAAGATTATTAGTAGTTAACACATTATTCTGACAAAAAATCCAGAAAAAAATATTCACCGTAGGAATCAATTTAGAGGACCAGAGGGAGGACCAAAAGGGAGCAGGGCCAACAAAAGAAACTTGAAGATTAAAGGCCGAAGACACAAAAAAATTACCATTGGAAGAAGGCCTCCACACAATCTTGTCAACAAGAGCATAAGAAGGAATATGAACTAAGGGAAGAGCAATAAAGAGATCCTCCAACCCCGATTCCACCTCATGTAGCCTTTTCCATTGCACCCCGTCCATATAGTTAGTAACAAATCTACTAAACCTCTGCAAAAAAATATCCATAAAGCAACATCAACAGTAGAAGAAGGTTGTGAAAGCAGTATATAACCTTTTTCTATTCTTGTTCATACATCGAATCCTAAAGAAGACAAGTAAAACTCCAGCCTAATACTCCAAAAAGAAAAATTAGTGCCATCAAATAGAGGCGCTTTTGAGGTAGAAGATCCTTTCTGATTAGCCATAGTATTCCACTATCAGGATCAACCCAAGTTGATTAAACTTATACAAGGAACCTGTTTCTCTAATACCAATTGTAGGAATACTCAAGATCACTAAGAGGGGGGTGAATTAGTGATGCACAAAAGAAAAGCAATTAAACAACTTTTGAGTAGCACAAACTTCAATGGAAACACATAGAGATCACCATGACACAAGATTTATAAGTGGAAACCATAGAAAGGGAAAAAAAAACATTGTGTGAGTGTTGGTTGGGTTTGAAGAACCAATCCAATCCTCACAAATTGTTCACTATTAGGTCCCACTAACCAAATTCTCACTAAATACAATAGAGCGCCAACTCCTTATGAAATACAAGAGCACCAACTCCAATGTAAAATACAAGAACACCAACTCCAATGTGAAATACAGGAGCACCAACTCCAATGCCAAATAAAAGACAAAATTATAGAGTACTACTCATTTTACAATATTTTTTAGAACAATAAACACTTATTTCTCCTTGCATACATGTGTCAAAATTTCTTTATAAGAATATTCTTCTCTCATCAAACATAAACAATACTTAAACTGATGTATATATGAATAAAGTATCCTCAACGTCTTCACACACCTTGATTGTAACCTTCTCAAAAGGACAAACAAATGATATAAAAAGACTTTCAACAACCATATCCCATGTTATGATAATCAAAAACCTTAGACAACATAAGTCTTCAATCACATGGACATTTTCACATTCAGAACGCTGCTACACAAATTCACATGTTGTTCTTACATTCAATCAACCTCCAGTTACCTGTGATCTCAATCAGATCACACTAATCTGTGCAAAGAAAACACATTTCATGTATATTGTCACACAGAGACTCCATGAAACCTCTTTTATACTTTTTTATTCAAGTATTCTCTTTTGTGTATTGACTTGACAAAAACATGGTTTCATTGTCTTCAATACACTCTCATAGTGTTCAAACCTTGATCAAAAAATACTCAATGCACCCATGGAAACACATATACCATCATTTGAATATAGTTACAAGACTGTGTGTAACTGAAACTAGGTCAAAGACATCCATATTCCCATCAATGTGAAGGCTTCAAGAAGTACCTGTTCTCTAGTTTAAAAGAGAGATCCTTTGATCTTCAAAACCCACAAATTCACCAAAAAAAATTGACCATCGATCTTGCTTTGGGTGGTGAAATATAAAGCCTTAACCTATGTAGCTGGTTATACCAAGGAGTAGGGGTCGGCTATCCAACAAGCTTAAACCCTCAAGTCATAACTAAAGTGACTATCCATCGTGTATTACCAGTCAACAATCAAATATAACAAAAAGAAAACTTTGCATTGTTAGTCTTCATAAGACATAAACCCTAGGTCTTAGGGTATAATATAGTCTTAATGTTTTAGATGTGCTTAGAACTTTAGGTTATGATGTATAGAAACTTCAATGACCAAAACCCTAAAATGGGATTTCCACCATCTGAACTCCTTTATAAGTCTTTGAAATAGATAATAAGAAGTGGAATCAATGATAATCTTCTTAAAAAATAAAAAAATATAACCCTAATCCTCATAAACACCAAGAACTTTGAAACTTTTTGAGGCTCAAATGATAATGCTCAAAGATAATGATTCTTTAGTCTTTTCCCATATCTCTACCTATAATGATTCTTCAGTCTCTTCCCTTAATAAACATGCTTAAATATGCAAAACCATTTCATTGAATACCTGACTTATGAAAGATGACAACTTGTGATATAAGGAAGGACTCTTGTGAATAAAGAACTTGTGATATGATCAACAATCACTTTGTCATGAAGCAACTTTGTCATAAGGTTGATATCAAAGAACAAATACCATTGCAATTCTTTCACTTTGTCATAAAGTTCTCTTTGACATTGAATGAACAAGTACGCTTTTGCAACACACCAATGACAAACCAACCAACACACACCATGAAAATAATACAAGTACCATTGACATTGTATGCACCTTTGACATCAATTAACATCAATGATAAATCATTCAACACTTAATATATGTCTTCATTATCCACCTCATGACATAAACTTGTAAGAACTCAATATAGCAAATAAGTTTGTAAATGCACTCATATAAAGTTCCAGAATAACTAAATATGTGTTCTTTAGGGAGGGAATTCTGTAATTACATTGAATTATAAATGGGGGGTTGTGTAGTGCCTTGATTTTCCATCACATCAATATATCCTTGTAATTCTCACCTCATGTGTGTGTGCTTTGATGCACACCCTTTTTTAGTTTCTTATACATCTTTTTGGACATGATGTTGGGTCTACATTCATGTGCACACTTTTGTACTTGATTTTGGTTGGCCTTCATATACCTCTTCCTCGTCAATATTAATGGGAAAATTATCATAGTGTTATACTAATGTTTCCTTGGTTTCAATGGAGCATTGGAGGAACCTTCCACTTTGGGGGTGGGGTTACATAAACCTACTCTTTTAATCTCCTCTATAGGGTGATTATTTCACTGGATCATATTTTGTGAGATTCTAGTGATTATGTCGAGCATTGTGATGCACATTTTAGTAATGCACTACATGTCAATCGTGCATTTTTATCATACTCCAAAATAATAGTACTATCTACATCTTCAACTTCATAGATTTTTATTGCCTTTCTATCATCTATGTATTCTTGGTTGAGTAGTGTTCTATATGTTCACTCATGTAGTGGGTTTGTATCTCTTATCTTGATCTACATTTTTGGAGGTTCATTGATTCCAACAGACATCGATTCATCTTTGATATAGTTTACAAATTCAACATGCTTCAAGAGTTCTTCATCATCATGTTCCTATCTTCATGGGACATATTTTCAAGAGGTATTATCCTTCTCTTTCTCTTTTGGAGAGGATTTTTGTTCCCTTTGGGTTTTCTCCTTTTTCTCCATTTGTGAAAGATCATTATTGTACATGAGTACCTTATCAATCCTTGTTGTCAAGATTAATTTTTTCAATGTTTTGTGTACTCCCTAAGTATCACTTAAGGGGGTTGTTAGTGTGAAAAGAGGTATTATCAAACTAGTTAGCTTTTAGCATACTTGGTAGAGTCTTATTCACACTAAGTTTAAGCTCACTTAGAGGTTATCTAAACTTGTCTCACCTCATGTAGACTCACCAAGTGTCCCAACACTTTTCCATAGATTCCTACACTTTTTTCATTCTTGGAGGGGTAGTCAGAGTTTGACTCCTACCTTCTACCTCTTCTTGCTTTCCTCTATAAGAAAGGTTCATTTGTACATTTTACAACACATTACATTCTTATGATATTTTCTCATTTTGCATATGTTCATTTGTGGATTATTTTGAGTTTGCAAGCATATCGTGGCTAATCCAACACTATCCTTTTAGTGTATAAATATTAACTTTATTATACATACATGTTAATGAATAATACATCCTTTGAGATACATGATCATTTAGAATTCACGTGCATCTCAAAGTGAGGCTTGAATGTAACGTTGAAATCAAAATCCTTACACCATTTCTCATTTGGTTTTGTGCAAATTTTGAAGAAATGTAAAAAGCATGTACATGATGACAAACAACACTATCTTGTGCAACATTAGGCCCATTTACTAAACACTTATCCACAATCCTATTTTTATTCCCTTATCTTGATCTTGTGTTCATACATCTCTATACCTTTGGACTATTTGTTTGATTATCACCTTTACTCATACAATGATGCCCAAATACCCACTGTTTATCATGATCACATTGGTATTTTGTTCCCAAGCTAGGTCCATAATTGCAAGGTCATCCTTGCAAGAATAAACTTGACCCACCCTAAATCAAAATTCAAATTTGGCCAGTTTCCCCCCTTACCTTCCCACCCTAAGGCAAGCCAATCACATGTTTGCATGACTTGATGTCATGTGTTAGGACTTAATTATTTTTATTACATTCATTCTAATCATTTGCAATCCCTTATATCATTGTCAAATATTGACTACACTACGATCACTCAAGAAGAATAATCAATAATGTCATGCATAGGTTTGGTTCTTAAAAGAAGCAAAAAATCTGCATTCTAGGGCTTCTTTGTTGTCTTTGATCTTGTTTTCTATCAAGGGGTTGATCAAGGTGAAGAGCCCTCACAACTCGCTCATAAGATAACTAAGGAAAGGTATTCAACATTACCACTAGTTTATATATTCTATGGAGAGATTAGACAACCATCTAATTAGCTTGCATAAAAGATTGAAGCTAGAGTACAACATATGTCATGTTCACTAAATTTGGTATATTTTGTGGTCACAAATTTGTACTTAGATTAGTCAAGTTGACCAAAAACAAAAGAAAAATGAATATTATGGTTATGATCTATAGAATTGATTCCCACAACCATTTTGTAATCCCAAGGCACACAAATTTCATCATCATAATAGATTTGTAAGCATTCTTTAATCCTAAAGCTAAGCAACTTATCCTTCTCATTTTCCCCTCTAAAAATAGTAAATATAATATCTTCATGTATTGGTTTCCATCTCCTAATTTATATTTCATCTAAGCCAATGTGTTTTTGAATTGCACATGATTAGCCTAAACTAAGTCTAGGGATCATATCACTTTTTATTTCAAGGATATTTAAATATTTATATGATGTATGAAATTTTAAAATAGAAAACATGTAAAAGATATAATTTGGAAATGATCATCAAATTAATGTTAATATGATTTGTAAACAAGCTTAGTTATTACAATCCACATCTTGCTATCATTTTAATTACATCTCTTGACATAATAAAAAAAATCAATAATAATAAAATCAGTCTACTTGTAAAACTCTATATTAATAATCCTGCACTTCCGACACCTTCTTTTTTCTTCCAAATGAAGATCAAAAAATTCTTTTGACACCCCTTTAACCCTCTCCAACAATGAAAGCTCTATCCCGTGATTTATTATCTTCAAAAGCAAATGCCAAACCCCTGAATTCATTGACCCAGATAGAAAATATTCAAAACATCTAATTTGGGTATGTCTGTTTTAATGGTGTGAGGGTACAAACCTGGAAGAAGCCCCAGTCTTGGGCTGCTTGGGCCACTTATGTTACTATTTCGGAGTGGTGAGCTGCTAAATCGATGACCTTTGAGAAAGAAGTCTTTTGAGTGATCGAAGAAGTACTAAGAGAAAAAAGTAAAAATCGGGGAAAAACTTAAAAAAATATTGTGTTTTGTAGTCAGATTGTGAAATTGTTCGCTTTAGATCTCGATGAAAGCGCTTCAGTGAATCGATTCGCTAGCCTGGAATTTTCCTCTATCTATAGTTGGCTAGCCCCCATCTTTTGGAAGCTATTTATTCTTTTATAAATTTACCCTAATAAAATAAGTGACGCAAGCCTGAGTTTCTATTAGAGCGTGATGCATTTTGACTTAGAGGAGAAAGCAGATAAAAACGTAGTGACCATTTTTGTCATACAATTAATATATTCCTGTGAAAGGGTACAAAGATCTTGTTTCAAGCTCAAGAATCTAATTGCTCTAAATGCTTGGCAAAGAAAAGAAAGTGGATAAAAAAGTAGCAGCGAGGAAAGTTTGAGTCATAAGGAAGTATGCACATCCAGCAATAGCATGGCACATGATTTTATTTTGCCTTGAATTTAATAACTAAAACAAAATTATTGAAGTTTATTAAACTTTTGTATGTTGGATAAGTTGTGTTGATAGCAAGAATTCCACTGGGTTAAGTATGCACAAATTCTACTGCAAGGTAAGGCAGTGAATTGTCATATTCATGCAACTATTATGCTATAAGCTAGGACGAGTCTTTTGAAAATTTGAACTGAATGTATGCAAAAGTATTCTGGTGTTGATACTGCAAGAAAAAACTACAATCTATGTAAACATGTGAAGCATAGAGTGGAAGAGCATAGTCCGCCAACACATAAGATCCAAGCACCTTCACTATGTTGGATGCCATCACAACCATTCCCAGCCATATCTTTCCATCCACTAGACTAACACCAAGTCATATAGATTATAGCACATTGTGTGATAATTCAGACGAAGCACAAAGATTTTATGAGGTCCAAACAAGACTATGTGCTTGGAATGTGGTAATATTGTTTGCTCCAGATGTTCATTTCAAGTACATATGATTGCTATGTGGAAGCAGTCCATTGCAACAAAAGATTCTAAGTCTTCAAAGGTATAAGAACATATACGAAAAAGAATACATGCCACATTGGGGAAAGTAAACTTTTGTTTTTAAACATACAGTCATACACATCAAGTGTCCTAGTTATTAGACACTAAATAGAGCAATTTCTATATGATTTAACTACTTTCTCCTCCGCAACGAATGGATAGACTGTCCTAAAATTTCTAAGCACGTGTTCCATTCAGTACAATTGTTTGAGGTATACATTGAAAACACAAAAAAAATCAATTTAAGCACTACAGCAAGATTGAAAAATAACATGTATGTAGTGCATTGTTTCACATTTGTGCACTTTTGAGCTTATTATAGTTTATGTAGTAATATGATTTTATAGAATGCTCATCCTTTTCTGTGACCCATGGGTGGTAATGTCAAATTGAAGTATGGCTTATTTTAGTGGTAAGTGATTCCACTTGATCTTGTAAATGCAAATGGCATTTTCACACAACTCATGAATGAGATATACATTCATTGGTAACTCTATTGTTGTTTACTTGGACAATATTTAGGTTTATATTAAAACTGAAGAGGAACAATCAGTGCATTTAAGAGCTTTGTTTGACAAATTGGGAGAGTAAAAATTATATATAAATTTAAAGATTTGGTGCAAGTTAATACACCTTTTCCATATGAGTACAAAAAAAATAGGTTAGAGATAGATCAAAAGTTTATTTGGCATTTAAGAAAGACTATAGCACTCATCCCTCTAACGAGAGAACAAACTCCACTCAACTAATCTAGTTTCTACATTGTTGATACTGAGTCTGATGCATCAAATATGATTCTAAGAAACATACTTAAGATCACCATATAGCATACATGTGGGAGAAGCTCAATTTGGGCCCAAACTAACCTCAACAAGAATTTTAAGAATGAAGTGATTCATCAAGTGTATTTCTGGGAGCAATCATTAGCCAAAAGGCTCAACCCATAACATATAATAGTGAGGATATTAGTGAAGTAAAAAGAAAGTGCAACACCAATGATCAAGAGTTAGAAGCAATTGTACAAACAATGTCATTGGAAACATTAAATATTTGCATACATGAGATAAGTTAAATGCTTGCTATGCAAAATGGTTAAACTATTTCCAAAGACTCACTTTAGTGATTAAACATAAGGTAGATAAATATAAATTTTTTATAACATTTTTTACGTCAACATAGATCATTCTCATGTCTAATGAGATGCTACGTTTTGAACAACTTAAGGATGCTTATTAAGATGCTCCTAACTTTGAGTAGTTGATTGTTCTTTCAAGAACGAATGATAAACAATTGTATTGCATATGTGGAGTAAACTATCTGCTATAGAGAATATATCCAAACACATATGTGCTCAATGAAACCTACCAAAGTGATGAGCATTCTTCCACCATGAGGAGGAACATGAAACCTTCAAGTGAGGATAATATATTACCAAGTGACTAGTAGAAAATTATTGTAGACACAAAATAGGGATGGCTTCATAATTTGATGATTGGATCTAAGAGCTATCCCCAATCTATAAAACAACCTCCATCATGAGAGGTGAAGACAAGACCAATTTCATAAGGATACAAGTGTAGGTGGTGTGAGATAATATGGTGGTAACATTATCCACCATAATACAATGCCCCAAGGAGTTACCAATGCCTATATAACATGAATTACACCAAAAATGGAGTGAGAGATTCAAGAGGCAAATGTGTGCTAGTTGTATTTACAAATCTAAATGATTTTTCTTCATTTCTTTAAAATATTATTTTAATAATTTTTGGACAAAATGCATGGTTTTACAAGTTTCAATTAGGGGTTCTATGATACTACTAAGAACTTAATCTATAGGAGAATAGTGTTGTGTTTGAGAGGTTTGTTATAATTTGATATAAATGTTAATTTAAACTTTATTTATTTTTATTTGTTAATAACATAAGCAAATATGTTATTTGGTGTGCTTAGTTTATCTAGTTTGGAGCCATTAGGTCCTCTTTTCAGAGGTCTTTGTTTGCTGGTTGGGTCCCTTTTGGTTTCCTATGCTTGTTTTTTCTTGTGGGACTGTCCCACTTTGGCTTGCAACTGTGTTGCACATTGTTTGGTTCTTTACTATTACCTAAATGTGTTTTTATCGCTGGGTGGTTTTCAAGCATTTATTCCAAATCCTAGTTGTTGTTTCCTTAAGTTTTTGTTTATTGGATGATGGCTAGGCTTCTTTTCAAGCTTGTATTGAATACCCAGATGAATTTAATCCTAAAACTCGTTTTGGTGGTTCTGTAGTTGTTATTTGGTTTTAATCTTTTTGTCCAAAGTATGTTCCTAGTGTAGAGGTTACTGAAGGATGCTACATTTACTTGTTTGGTTGTTGTGTTGCCTTTCTCCTCAGATCCTATAGAGGTGGGTTCCTCTCCTTTTGAGATGGAGATGGGAGGTTGGTTCCCTCAGTTGTTGATCCTATTGAGGTGGACGCTTCTCCTATGGAGGTGAAGGTTGAGGGGGCTCGAGAGTTCAAATTGTAGAAGATTGGTGGGTCGTAATATCCTCTCCATTAGAGGGGAGCTCTCTCTTTTAGAGGTGGAGTTTGAGTTGGTTTCCTAGTACCGGGTGAGCTTGTGTTGTAGGGAAGTTGATTTCTTGTGGTTTTCTATTGTTCATCCCAAAGCCCCCATTGAGGTGGTGCTTGAGGGTTCAAGGTCCTTGTCAAAACTTGGTTTTTCTTTTTGGGTTTATGGTCCCAATCAAAATCTTATTGTAAGGAGTTCAATGGGTTCAAGGTCCTTGCCAAAACCTGGTTGTAATGGGTTTAAGGTCCCTTCAAAACTTATGGGTTCTAGGTCCCTGTAAAATTTTGGCTTAGGGTTTGAGGCCCCTTCAAATCCTGTTTTTCGCAACATTTGGTTGCTATTGGGTTGCGGTTTGGTTAGATGATTATTTTTCTTGCAACATTTGTGTCTTGTAAAGGGTTTTAGGTTCCTTGAAAACCTTCTTGTAATGGGATTAAGGTCCCATCAAAACTTGGTTTTCCCTATCAAAAACATAAGTAAATATGTTCACGTGTTTTTTTGTTAATTGGCATATGAGTATTTGACAATTTTATTTATTAAATGAGTAGGAGTACAATATGACGATGCTTTTGTTTTTTTAATATTAACTCCTATTTCAAGTTTTTCTCTATTTAACTTATTTACATATAGCTAAAAATATTTATACAATTATTTTGCTACACTTTCCACACATCAATGTGTAATTTTCATGTTATATAGATTTAATGTAATTTATACCCTATACAAATGAAAATATATAAAAGTTAAATAGTGACAACTTCCTTTTTATTTGTAATGCTAAGTTAAAAATAGTAAGATTGTTGGCATTATCAAGGGCAAACACAAAATACAAAAAATGTGCTCCATGTTGAAATATTGTAAAGGTAATTACTAATAGTTTTAAATAGAGGGATTAATAAAGAACAATATAATGAGTGGATGCAGTTTATATTTGTAGAAGAAAAATTTCTCTATAGTTATTTAAAAAAACGAAAAGAAAAAATATTAATTTTTATGTACACCACTTTTAGAATCTAAAGTAACTTACATGTTGGGAGAATTTTTTTAATATTATGGAAAGATAAAAATTAAAGTCCATTTGACCAACACAATCATGTTTCACATTTCATATTTACTTTTACCAAAATTATCTTGACCCAATTATCTAAAATATGCTCTTTTCACAAAATGACCTTATATTGAGGACAAATAAATTTATTATGATGAATTTTATTATATAAGGGTCATAATTTTCTATTTGTACGTGTCAATTATGCAAATTCATTTCCACATCAATAGATCAACTACTATTTGAATTCATACCATCAATCATCTTGACCACCCAAAACATAGAAAAATAGGAGAAAAAGTAACAACAAACAAGATTAAAGAAACTAAGCAATGAGATTATAATAAAGACGACATGTATTAAATCCAGTTTTTCAAAAAGTGTGTAAATAGACATTCATAATGAATAATATATGCATCAACTATTGTAGGAAAAAACAATACATCCGCATATTTAAACTCAACAAAATCAAGCATGCAAATATTACAAAATTATAGATAAACATCTATTATTTTGTTGAAGGCTAAATTTAGTAAAATTACATTTAAAGTTTGTGAGTATTCCTCTCATAAAAATGTGCACAATCTACGATAGAACAACTTAAACTTCCACCATTCCTTAAAATAATATTTCTAAATATAACTTAATTATACCATTATAAAATTAAACACTTCAAACAAAACTATTAAATATTTATATTAAACCTACAACATACACATCACACTTGAAGTACAATTACTAATTTCAAATTTTATATTATAGGAACTTAAAATACCAACAACATCCGTTTAAGCTAATACATTTCCAAATTATTAAAATGCCGAAAAAAATGTTTAAGCTAATACATTTATAAATTATTTATAATAATAATAAAGATTGTATTATAATGTAAAGTTTTATAATAAAAATTTAAACCAAAAACAAATCAAAGAAATGATGCACACTTCTATAAATATATCACCCTTCTCTGGAATTTATGGCTTTCTATTTTAAGAAGAAAATCCATGACATGCTTTTCTTAAAATCTTAAATGTGGCCAAGTTCTTTTTATAGTAAGAAATTATTTCATCTTCATTCACGATTATGCTTTTTCTCATAAACCACCACTGCTTTTTATCTGTAGTATTTACTAAAATCCCTAAAACTCAAATTTCATAATTAAAAAAACCTTTCCAAGAATACCTTCTCATCGTATTTCTCATATCAAATCATGCATCACAGAGTTAACGGGTGTTGAAACTTCAATTTCCTCCTACGAATGGTTTAACATGTGAATAAATGAATTTTTTAAAATAACCCATCTACTATGGCATAACATGCAGACTTATCAAACGCATGCCATTAGAAAATGAGTTGTAAATGACCCGAACATAAATTGTAGCATGGACAATGGATGTCATCATCTTTATCTAGATATATATCTTGGCTTGTTAGAGGCCATTAACTATAGAGATGTATTTCTATTCGTTGAGGTTTTTGTTTTTAGAAGGTGTCATTAACGGATTTCAAATATTTTATTCTTACTGTTCAAATGTGAGTGGTAACCAAGATGGAGGCAAGGGCAACTAGGTTTTGATTCCATCAACAGAGTAAGGAAGGATGGTCCTCGAATAGATGAGTTGTAAAGGACACTGTTGATTACATTTTTTTAGTGATCTCAACCTCCTTCAATGTACATTACATAAAAAATATAATAGATATTTACAAAAAATATCCTAAAGTAATGTTCTATATGAAAGTTGTTCTCCTTGGTTTCCTAAGTCTTAAATTGTTGGAACTAT
The DNA here is from genome assembly GCA_007258455.2 of Sequoia sempervirens. NCBI lineage: Eukaryota > Viridiplantae > Streptophyta > Pinopsida > Cupressales > Cupressaceae > Sequoia > Sequoia sempervirens. The sequence continues at coordinate 78,475 of VDFB02323023.1, read as the reverse complement.
GTTGATAAGCATCCTAATCTATAATTTATTCCATATTTTGTTTTGATAAGTATGCCTTTACATGAAATTGACTAGTTGTCATTCAAATTGGTTGAGGTCATATACCTTGTAGTTTTCTAACCTCTTGCGTATGTTTCTATTTTTAGGTTTTATTTTAGTTGTAATGGAATATATTAGAAGTAGTTGTCACCATTTTAAAAAAAATGGTAGTTTAGAAAGTAGTTGCCACCATTTTTTATTAAAAATATCAGACTTTGCTAATTTCAAAAACATGTGGCATCTTAAGACCCCCTTTTGTATCATATCTTGGTGCACTTACCCTAGTAGGGTCATTGGCTGCCACTAGTCTACATAGTTGGACTAGTGAACTAGTCAACATAGTGAACAAGGCCCAAGAAGAGAAGTTGAAACAGATATAAGCCATATAACTCCAACCAACCAAAGGTTGGACAAGCTAATGTTAGGGAAACCAAAGATTACTAGACAAATACATGATTATATTAAGGAGACCAGAGCTATCAAGAGATACACAAGGAAGAAGAAAAATGTGTAAATAGTATACCTTCTTCCCCTTTTGAAGAAACCAATAGGTCCATTAGAAAAAAGAGCAACTCCATCCAACAACTTTACCATAATTATTTCAATTACTATTGGTTGGCTCATATGTGGATCTTTCTAATATATCATCTTTCCAAAAATTTAAATTGGGAAACATACTAGAACAAATGAGAAGGGAAGTTATTCTCAAGAAGCATATTGATTTAACACTGAGCAATTAAAAGGAGTTGTCAAGGATATTGAAAATAAATGCCATCATATAGGGGTGCCTTCAGAACCTCTGGTTTCTTAGATAAATATTTTGGTGCATGGGTAGTCCAAGACTTCAAAGTTTAAAAATATGATATAGCATAGAATGGATGAGGTAAGGAATTTAAGTGTGCAACCACATATTCCACTTTAGATAATCACATAAGTACGATATAGAATACTAAGGGTGATATTAATTATTTGTATCAATTTTTTCTTCAATGTACCATAGTCAACACAAATATGAAATCAGAAATGAACCAAACTAAACAACATATTCTAAAAATAGAAAAATATTATGATGCACTCATAGATTCAAATCGCTAAACCTGAGGATAAATGGAGACTTTACATTCACAATTTCAGCAATTGCAAGACCATACCTAGATTGGACAAGGTGTCAATTATGTCAACTTTGAGAAATTAGTTTAAGGCTAGCACATGCCATAGGATTCCTCAAGGAATAAAAAACACTAGCTTAGTAAATTTATATCCCCATAACGTGTTGCAAAACACCTTTTACACATATCAATGTACAAAATCAACTACTCCATCTTGCTAAAGCTCAATGGGACAACACTTTTGATAACCTCAAGGAGATCTACAAATCCATCCTACTAGTTCAAACTTTGTCCATATAGAGTTATCTTGAGGAAAAGATAATTGTTTAAAAGGGGAGATGATGTTAGTAGGAGAACGACTAGAGCCAAAATAATAATGGAATTCCTACCAAAAATCTCCACAAAGGGGTTGTAGAGCTCCTAGTTGTAGAGAAACCCTCTAATAAAATAGTAGAATTTGAGGGACATGTCCCACCTAATAGATATATGTATAAGAGAAAATAGAATGTAAAAATAGTAGTAAAAATATATAGAAGGAAGAAAGAAAAGATTTTAGATGCTAGAAATTGTAAGGGGCTAAGCCCCATAAATGTACATGATGGATATATATAAAATTAAATTTTAAATGTGTTACGGTAGAAGGAAATTAACATTTTTTTTAATATCTTTCTCTATCAACTAGTCTATTCACGGTCTTCATTAATCTCTAATATCTCTCTTAATACCGAGTCTGGGGTATAAACACACCATATAGAGATTGCTTGGTGCTCAATATATCGATCTATGTTTACCCCACTTTCTTGTTAATTATGGTCTTAATTGTATATGTTAAAAATCTAGTATATGTTTATTATTTGGTCATTTAGGTAGTTCTATATAGATGATTCTAAAAAATATATCTATCTCAAATGGTTATTCAATAATTAAAATCTTAGGTTCTTATATTACTATCTTGGACTTAAAGTGTGGAAAAACCTTAATTAGATTTTGGTTTCTCAGTTGAAATATATGTCATGTCATTTCTCAAGAAATTTAGGATGCAAGACTGCAATATCACATGTCAATACCTATGGAGATAGGACTATAACTTTCCTAGGTGACTTGATCCATCATTTTGGGTTAATTCTACTCATTATTGTAAGTTGATTGGAAGTCACATTTACTAGATCTACAATAGGCTATATATCAACTACATTATCAAGTATCTTTCAAGGTTCATGAAGGAACTTAAGGATTCACACAAGAAAGAAAAAATCATGTTGCAGATACATCTATTATACAATGAAGTATGACCTATAATATAAATAAACTAAACTTTTTCGTTTGTAGGGATACATGAATGTAAATTATGTAGGTTATTTGGATGATAATATATCTACTTCGGGATTTATTTTCTTGTTTAGATCTAGCCTTGTATTATTTGGGAGAAAAAATAGTGAACTACTATTTCTCTCTCTTCCATATAGTTAGAATATCATGACACGAGTAAAACCATCTATGAAGTACTATAGTTATGTTGCATTTTGATTGGCTTGGGATGCTCTTTAGAGACACATCCTACAATTATATTTTACAATAATAAAAGTGTGTTGAAGCTTTTTTGGAATCCCATTTTATTTGAGCATACTAAACACAGAGTTTCAATACCATTGCATCTATAGACATGTCCAACTATAGATTGTTCAACTCTAGCATTATTCCACTCAAGAGAAATGTGCTAACAACATTACCAAATATCTTGCACTAATGAAGTTTGAATCCTTTCAAACTTTCTTAGTTTAACCTCCTAATAAAAAGATGTAATAAGGGAGATTTTCAGAATAAAATATTAGTTTACATCATAATAATAATAGTATTGTTTTAACATTAGTAGTTGGTTGGGTAATAGTTGCACAATTTTCTTCAAATCAACTATTATAATTATATATATTTCCTCCCATCAATAATATCATTGACATTGCCTTTATGCTATTCTATTATAATATCATATGAAAGAGAAAATAAATAAGGTGCATGGTAAAGCTTATATTATGTAAAGAAGGGAAATTAGAATCATAGATTGCCTCCAACTGGCATTGCTCTCCCTAGAGCACGTGTTCTTGTCATCAATTTGAATTCAAATTTCAAACGGCTACATTCCTCTAGTCTTGATAGGTAAGTGAGTACGTGACCGACTCCATTCCTGTCATGAATTCGAATTCAAATTTTGAACGGCTACATTTCTTTAGTCTTGATAAGCAAATGACTCCATTCCGTAGATCAAATCTGCTACTGCATGAAGGTCCCTCTGGCACAGGAATGAAGCTGCTTCTGCCCGTGGCCAGTCGTGGCCTGGAAAATACATGGATCTGCAAAGCTATTCAACGTAGGTTTTGCCAACATTGAATCATGACAACCCCTTCTGATTGGTTGCGGTTTTGCTTTAGAGAGAGTAAGGTCCTGTGGAATGGGCGACAAAACTCCCACGCCTCGACTTCTAATCGCCCTCCGATGCATGCCAACCAATTGCCAAGCCTCACGACTTCCCCCCTCCAGTCACTGGAAGTGATAAATGCAAACTCATGTAGGAGACCATGGGCTTTGCATGAGTTTCGATTTGGGAAAGTGACGTGGGTGGACTGTAAAAGGAAAGAGGTTGAGGGATTGAAGCATCAACAGGAAATAAAAGCTTCAATTGAAAGTCAAATGCCAGTCCATGAAGGATTTTTGACAGCTATAAGTAGCAGAAGAAATTGTGTGATTTCAACGCTGGGTCTATGTGATTTGAATGCCGTGGACCTCCTCTGCTTCACGTCTACCTCTCACCAGTTCCGACCTACAATATAACCAATTCGCCTCTCCAAACAAAAGAAAAACACCGCTTGAGAATATTGCCCCTCTCTAAGCAGAGGTGTACAGACTTTGTGGGTATGGATTGCAACACAGAGATTTCAATGCCAATCGATTCCACAGTAGGGGGTCGGGTTTGCAAATTACGCAACAGTGTGGTGTGATGTGCAGGTTGACTGTTGGGTCGATCTGTTCGTTGATCCTCCCAACAATTATCTAAGTGTCAATGGCTCCGCGCCCTTTAAATACTTCCTGTTTAGCAAATCATTTTATTTTCTTTGCTGTGAAGTCTGCTACTTCATTTCCTGGTATGGATTTTATTAGATATGTTATTACATTCTGTTAAAGAAGAATACTAGAGGGATTGAACGATTCATTTATTGTGATTGTTTGTGGTGCAGGGTTTCAAGAACACTCTGCAAAAATGGTGAGATTCAGAATTCAGAAATGTTGAATATCTGCATTTACAATAAAAGGGAGCAATTGCTGGTTGGTGTGAGAAGAGATGGAATGTATCTGCATTTATTATCAGATCTGGGTATTGGCCACATTTCTCCCTGGCGCCGTTGGATTGCTTAAATTTTTATTTCACTCCTGTTAAATTTCATGTGTGTAAACGTATCTGCATTTATTATCAGATCTGGGTATTGGCCACATTTCTCCCTGGCGCCGTTGGATTGCTCAAATTTTTATTTCACTCCTATTAAATTTCATGTGTGTAAACGTTTATCCTGGGGGATTTCCTGCAGTGAGAGATCATGGGAAGTGTGTTTGGCACAAGGCTGGGTGTTAATAGATGATTAAAGAGTACGGATCTCAAAGGTTGATTACATTGTGAATCATAATTCTTCGCTTTTAAGAAATGGTAAACAGTCTACATGCGCCGAATGGTCTTTTGTTCTTTTCTCACATTTTCTAAAAGGTTTTGAGAGATACGGAAAGAGATCAGTAGGGACGTCCAGGGCCAAAATTGGCAGGGGAAAGCGAGATTGGCAGGTATGGCTCTATGGCCGAGAGTGTCCAGGGGATGAAATTGTACCCCATCAATGGCACTGGAGAGTGTCTAGGGTATGAAATTTGGAGAAAATCTCAGCCAGTGATGTAATGCGACAATCGGATAGATCACGGAGGAGACAAAAGTCCGACGTTTAAGGAAGACTATGCATAGATTTCCAGCTCAAAATATATGCATCTGTAGCTCTAGAAAAAACAGAGTCATATGATGCGCGCACACACAGCTTGTTCAGGAAGATCTGAAAGGCCTTAACACTAAATTTACAGGCATACAGCTTTTCCAAGTTCAACTTAAATCCCACCTAGCTTACATACTCTAACTGCAGAAAATTTTGAAATGAAAAATAAATGATTGAGAAGGCAAGATCTACCTTACCAGGTGTTAGACTGCAAAACGCCTTTCTTCAAAGATTACAGAAGGTGAGGGATTGGTAAATAGATTTGCATTTTGATGAGAGATGCACTCTTTTACTTGTTTATTTTCTCTGTAAAAGAAATATGGTTTAATAAATGCTAGGCTTCGATAATTAAAAGCAATAATCTTTTAATCTATGAACAACTGCATTCTTTTTGTCCAGATATCTTTTTCATTCTCAGGGTACAAATGACAGAAGAGCCCATGTATCTCAAGGGTTTAAACAGAGATGCATATGAGCCTCGGGTTGTCTCTTTGGGCCTTTTTCACCACAAGATATGTCACCCACTCTCTGAAAGAGTTATACAAAATAAATGCCGTGAATCGATCATTGAAAAGGCTCCCCAAAAACGAGCAGGACGTGCAGTCTCTAGTGGAAGAAATGCGAAAATTGCTTCAAGAAATTGAAGATAGCTATGAAGGAAAAGAAGAGTGTGAGGACAAAGTCCTTGCGTGGCTGTTCACTCTAGATGGGTGCTTCATTCTAGAGACTCTCAGGCTTCTCAGTGATGAATCACAATGGACCCTCGATGCTGAGTGGCAATGGAACCTCAATGGTGATTCAGGATGGAACCCAAGTTTTTAATAGAAAAAGGGTCCAGTCTTGTCAATTTGATATCTTCACTGATCTCCTTATGCTTGAAAATCAGGTTCCCATAGTCGTCCTCATTAGGCTCTTGGAATTGGAGGAAGATTTAAACGAGGAGACAGCTAAGGCAGAGCTGCTTAGAATGATATGGGAAGGTATAATTGCCTTGGCTCACCCTTTCAATTATTCTCTGCAGCCAAAAACAGATCAATCACTAACAGAGAATAAAGAGCGTGAGACAAAATTGATTGAAGAACTAAAGTTAAAGTACAAAGATCTGAAGCCATACAATTACATTTTGAGATTTTTTCACGAGTTCACTGTGTATGATTCCAAGAGTACCCATGAAGAGGAAAAAACAGAGGATATTCGTGTTACTCTACCAGTGGGAGGCAATCATCATCATCATCGAACGCCTCATAATCGTAGCAAAGACGACTAGTGGATTAAAGGCTTTTACAGCATTGTTCGCCTGAAAAAACCAAAAATATTTTATATCTGCCCTGAAGTTTCTCTGCTGAAATATCCGTCTTTGCTGAAAGAAGAGCTTCCTTGTAGCATTGTTAGCCACTGTTCAGATCCATCTCCTGTAGCGTAAGTTACAATAGTATTTAGGCATTTATTTATATTTTAGGATTTTGATATTATATTCTTGTTAAACAGATTATTTATACTTTAACAGATTCTTGCTGTCAAACCTCGAAAATCCTGAAGACTCTCATGGACCAGAAAGCTTTCTCCACAGCCTCCAATAGTCGACTAAGATGTCACAACAGGTTCATTTTCAGTCATATTTAATAATTTTCTTTGCATTAATTTATTTTCTATTTGTGTGAAAATATTCAAATGTACACCACTGTTTAATTTGTGAGCAATTTTCTTAGAGTATCCACAATATGAAATAAATTTCAATGCTATGTATTATGGCCTTTATACTGAATGATGAACATGATTTCATTTCAAAGCTTAAGTTTGTATCCTAGAATCGTGGGGCCGTAAACATTAATCAACAAGAGATATAACATAGACAAAATTATTTATACCTCTAATTGTATCCAATTTAGGGTGGAGTGAGAACCTCAACAAAAATGTGAATAGGATGCCAAAGGACCCTCGACCCATTGGCTGCACTAATTGCATCCACCCTAGTACCCATCCAACCTGAGCAATAAGGGACAACTTTGTTTCCTGCAACTTTAATTTTGTTCCTAAAGTATAATTATATCAGTAAACATGTGATCAATTTGGCACTTGGTCATGAATGCCCTTAACATTCTTGGTGTAGATCTTCATTGCTCTATAAGAGAAGGGACTTGTCCCTTAGACCTGTAAGATAATTTCTTAAGGAATATAGACCTTTTTCCAATGTAGTTTGCTCCCTTTTCTATTTGGTTGTTTTCCTACCTCTCTTGCATCCTAAACTAATGTTGGCCTTGAGCAATCTAGAGGCTAATTAACTAATGCACCTCATGTCACTAATACCCATAGAATCCTTTGATTAATTCTCGAAGCTCAACCATTCCTAATTATTCTTCACATTCGGAACCATTCCTTCCTCATTATAGGCTAGTGGATTAAAGGAATGATAGCAAGTTCTCTTGGATTAACGATCAAGACCAAATTTATTGTTGTTTTGGATTATTCTTTGATTTCCTTAGTTTTAGCTGAACTCTTAGTTTCACTATTCTTTTCCTTAGGGAATGAGCATTGAGTCACTTGATAGTTGGCTTCCTTACACAATTGACGTCAACATGATCATGGCCTCTATAATGTACATAAAAGAATTTATTTTTCTCAGTCTCCAAGCTTTCAATCAAATCCTGACACAGACAAACATTTACACTCTCTCCTTCAACATACAAAAATCAAAATAAATTCGAACAAGACATAGGTAGTGTTTCTCCAATTTCAAACTTACAACTTATTACACATTTGATTGCCAATTAAAACGATTGTTGACAATTTCATTTGTCAATAGAAATAATTTAAAAACTTGCAATAAAGATGTAAAGAAACTCAATTTATTTAAAACAGATACAACTGTTTGCAATTTCATTTGATTTCATTGGTCTCTGATGTTTATACATTCCAACTTGTACTTATACCTTTGTAAAATGTTCCTTATTACATACCCTGCATAGCATTTGGTTCTTTGCATCAACACTTTATTTCATTGTAAAACTCCACTTTTTTTCCCCCAAACTGCCATAATTCTCTTTTGTACTCATATTGGGCGTCCTATTTCCTCTATCCTACCTCTTTTCAAATTCTATCTTCTTTAATTTCTATGTAGTTTTGTTTATCCAAACTCTCTATGAATAGCAATTCTTGCCCTATTCCAAAGGTGCAGCCTCTTTTCCTCCTCTTGCACTTAGCCTTCTTTACGCTTCTCAATCTGTCCTACGCAGTCCCAATCACCCTTGTGTAGAACTTTTTTCAATCTCCCTCCATTTACCACGCTGCCCCCCACCTTCTATCTATTGTTACAAATTAAATTGCTAATCAAATGGGTGCAGCCTCTACTTACATGCATTATGTCTTATTTTCATTTGCAATTTAAATTTTTAAATGCTCTTAACATAGGCACAACCTCTTCTTCCTACTCAAACCCCCTTCCCTGGCAATTTTTCAATCTAAATTTTTTTATTGTCTTCCTACTGCCCTTTTCATTTTCCACACCTCTTCATATCCCTTCCCTTTAACATTTTAATTTCTCTGATATGCATTCATTTTCAGTTTTGAAATTCTAAAATGTCAACTTACAATGGCATGACCCTATGCCTCCTCAAATATGCATTTCACATTTTTTATTTTAAAATGCCTCTTTCTTGCCATCATATGCCCCCAATCTACAATTTATTTTTAAATTTTTTATTTTTACTTATGTTCTTTCTTCTTCCAACGTTGACTTATTCAAAGTCTCCTCTTTGAATGACATTTCATTTCTCTTAAATTCTATTCTTCAGAGGGAGTGATTATTTATTTTCCCCAACGCATCCATCTAGTGCTAAAATAAATAATATAAAGAGGAAGACACAATCACCAATTGAATATTCAAACAACGAAGTTACCAGTGAACTTGAAAAATTGAAGATACAACAATTTTGTTGATGCAAATTGCTAATACCCCAGATGCTCCTGCATCAAATCCCTAGATGATTTGGAAATGGTGATTCAATTTAGGATTTTGTGGATCAAGGCCACCATTATGAGGGAATACATGTGAGAATTCTTGTTGATTAGGTCCTAGTTGATGGAATAGATTGTTCCTACACAAGCACTATTCTTCAATAAACAATTGTTGATGTAGTACTCCTCTAGAATATTGTATTGTTGTATTTCACATGGAGCATAATTAGGGTAGCATTAGAGAGGATTGAAGTTTGGAATCTATTCTTGAATGTGAAGGGTGGAATCACCCACTTTCTATGGTGTGTTCTTTAGAACAAAATCCTTATTAGCACTCTTCCAAAATTCACCAGAAAAAAAGCCCTTTGGTAAGAATTTCATTGCACCTCTTGCACCCCAAGAGGTGAGGATTGAATCCTCAATTTGGTTTTGTGTCCCTTTCCCACTTAACCCTCTTCCAATTAGTGCACATTCTAGTAAGGAATTTTCCATATACATGTCATCCAAGTGGACAATCATTATTTGTTCATTCGTGCTAGAATTTGTATATTACCAATTTTGGTACCAAGCCTTTTTTTAGAATTAAATCAAAAGAAATAGATTATAGTGCATTAAGGTATTAAAATTATATGACATATAATGAGGCTCTTTGAGGAAGCAACCTTGTATGATCACTCTCAATATAATGAAATTCTTTAGAATTGTATTTCTTGTTCTCTCATTTCACTCTATTTCTTTCTATCTTTAATCCTTTAGTTATCTTTACTATTTACTTCTAATCCTTTACCTCTCTCTCGCACCTTTTGTTTTATGTTCTCTCATTCTTTTTGTTCCTTTCTTTATCTTTCTTTTCAACTCTTCCTTGCTTTCTCTCAATTTTTCTTCTTTCTTTTCTTAGTCTATCTTTTTTCTTTCTCTCACTTTGTACTTTCTTTCTTTTTGTTGTTTTTCCCTCTTTCCTTTTGTTTTTATGTATTTCTCCATCTATATTTCTACTTTTTCATCTTTTTTTTCATTGATTTCTCTAGTGTTTTTAATTTTTCTCTTTTTTTCTTTTTCTTGGTTCAATTGTCTCTTTCTTTCCTTTTTCTTTTCTATTCTTTCACTCTCAATATCTTTTTAATTCCCTTATATTTTTATTTCATAATTGTTCATTTTTTCTCTTATTTGTTGTCTCAAGTACTTTATGTTTATTATATTCTTTTTATATATATTTATCTCATTCATTGTCTATGTACCTCTCTTTTTCTTTATCACTATTTTAATATTACCTCTCTTTGTTCTCTATTTATCTTTCCATTTTTCTCTTACTTTTTTCATTCATTTTTTTTTATGTTAAATTATTTTCTTCTTTTATTTCTCTCAAATTCTTTCTTTATTTTCTCTCTTTTTCTCTCTATCTCTTTCTATCTATTTGTCATTTGCTCTCTAGTTATTTTCTCATATTATATTTTTTCTATGCTTATCTCTTTCTTTCTATGTCTTTTTTTTAGTGCTTTCTATTTGATTCTCTCTTTTTCCCTTGTATTTATTCACTCCATCTCTATTTTTATCTTTCTATGTTTCTTCACCAATATTTGTTTTTTGTTCCTCGCTTTGTCACTTTTCTCCTCTTTTGAAAATCTTTATCTCTATGTTGGTGATTCTGAGCTCTCAAACCTTCATATTTATGTTGTTTTTCTATATTTTTCTCTATCTCCTTATATGTGTCTATCTCTCTTTCTCCATGTTTCATCACTTATTTTTCTTTATATATATATATATTTCTATTTCATAGACTATCTTTTTATTTTTGTATTTTTATCTTTTCTCTTTATTTTCTCTCTATATTATTTTTTATATTTTTTCTTTCCTTTTCCTCTCATAGTGTATTTCTCACTCACATCTACCTTTATACCTCTCTTTCTCTTTTGGTATATCTTTTTTTCCTTTTAATTCTTTTATTCTAGTTATCTTTTTTTTTCCTTTAAATATCTTTATTTTTTTTAATGTTTCTCTATATTGCTATTTATATTTCTTTATTTCTTCTTTCCATCTATTTTTACGTCTTTCTATATGGGTTAGACCTTGGACCCTAGAATTGAAGCTTTTGACCCATAGACCTTAATCTACACTCTAGCCTCATGGGTCATGGGTCGTAGATTGATAATACCTCTCTTTCTCTTTTGGTATATCTTTTTTCCTTTTAATTTCCTTTTATTCTTATTATCTCCCATTGTCTAAATATCTTTTATTTTTTTAATATTTCTCTATATTGCTATTTCTATTTCTTTGTTTCTTCTTTCCATCTATTTTTCAATTTTTCTATATGGGTTAGACCTTGGACCCTATAATTTAAGTGTTTTACCCATAGACCTTGATCTACACCCTAGCCTCATGGGTCATGGGCCATAGATTGATAAACATTTATCCTATAGCCTAAACACTTAGATCCTAGGCCCTTAATTTTTGAACCCTAAGCCATAGAGGCTATGTATTGTACTTGTGGACCCTAGACCAAGAAATATTACTATTTACCCTTTACCTTAAACTTGTGGATGAACTCTAGTGCTTAGGCTATGCTACTAGATATTTGACCTTAGACAATAGAATATGGGCATTAGATCACAAGAACATAGGCATTAAACCTTAGACCTTAAAGCTTCAAACTTCAATATCGAACCTTGGATTGTTAAATGATTAAAGCTTGGATCCAATACCATGCATACTAGACTATGGACCTTAGAATTTAAACACTAGACTACATAAAATAATCATTATCCTAAATCTAAGAAATTGAACATTGTATACTAGATGTTTACCCTAAAACTTGGAGCCTAGACCTTGGGCCCTATCCCTATATTATAGATCGTGAACCCTTAACCAAGCAACCTATACCATTTAATGTGAACTCTTAGAGCTTGGGTTTGGGATCACTAGGACTTTAACATTATGCACCCTCAATAAGAAACATATACCCTATACCATAAATCATTGGACAATTAGCATTTGACCCCATCCTTGGAGCCTTAACTTTAGACACTATGGTGTAGACACTATACCCTTTGGACCCTCAAATCATTGACTGTGTACCCTTTTATTGTGTCCCTTGATTCTTCACCTTGGAATCCAAGACTTCTTGAACATTACACATTGAGTACTTGATCTTGGGCCTTGAATTTGGACTATAGAATGAAAGCATGGACCCTATAGATCAAATCCTTGAATCAAACCTTGTTTCTAGACACATTATCCTAAAGCCTTTTGCCTTTGAGGTTGGATCCTAAACCTTAGAACCTTAACTTTGGACCCATGAACATTATATGTTCTAGCTTGGATTCATCGACCATGGACTTTAGATCAAGTAACCATTACTAAATATTGTGTGTCCTTAACTTTAGACAATTAGACCTCACACCTTAGACCAAGAAACCTTTGCCCTATGCCTTTGACCATGGACATTAGACCATATGCCCTAGATCTTTGACATAAGACCTCAAATTGTGGATGGTAGACCCATGGAACCTAGGCCTCAAATTCAAGAGCTTAGACCTTGGACCCTGTGATCTCTTTTTATCTCTATTATGCCTTTCTTTCATTCCTTCTTTATTTGTAGTGTATCTATTTCTCTATTATTCTCCCTTTATCTTCAAGTTTAGATCTCTCTATATCTATTCCCCTTTCTCATTCTTTTTCATTTTATGTGTTTCTTTATCTCTCATTCTTTTATTATTTATTTATTTCTATTACTTGGTGCTCTCTCTTTCTGCTTCAATCTCTCTTTATTTCTTGGAACCTTTTTTCTTCCAATCTATATTTTTCCCTCTTGACCAAATTCATTTTATCTTTGTCTCTCTTTATAATTGCCTTTATATTTATCCCTTCTTTCTTACTATTTATTTCTATCCCTATTATGCCTTTCTTTCATTCCCTTTATTTTTATAACATATTTCTTTGTTTATCTTATTCTCTATTTATCTCATAGTTTAAATCTCTTTAGATCTATTTCCCTTTTTCATTCTTTTCCTTGTTAATATTTCTTTATCTCTCTCTTTCTTTTATTATTTATTTATTTATATTATTTGATGCTCACTATATGTGCTTCTATCTCTCTTTATTTCTATTTTTCTTCCAATCTATATTTTTCCCTCTTAATCTTTCTTTTTGTCTTTATCTCTCTTTAGAATTATCTTTTGTTTATCCCTTCTATCTTACTATTTATTTTTATGTTCAATTCTATTTTTCATTATAAATGTTCACTATTTATTTCTTTATCTTTATCTTTCTATCTCTCCTTTTATTCCTTTCTTGGTGTTTCTCGTTCTTTTATTCTTTCTATGTTTCTTGATTTATTTATTTCCTCATATTTTTATCTTTTTGTCACTTTCCTTCTTTCTTTTTCTTTTTTCTTTCTTTTCTTTTCCTTTCTTTCTTCTCATTATTTTTATTTTTCCCAAATTTTACTTTCTTTCTTTATACTATTCATCCCTTTTTTTGTTCTTTCATTATTTCTATGGATTGAGTGTGCCTATTTAATTATGCTATATGTTGTCTTCTAGGGGCATTGATTTTGTTTGGGTTTCGTTCATAAAAATTTGTGGAATCAAACTCTTGAGGGTGAAAGACCTATATAATGTTGTCTCATTTATGAAATCTACTTTCATTTCTATGTAATATTTAAATTTAAGTGCAAAGAAATATATTTTTGTTCTTTATTTGGGCTTGGCATCTTATAGTGGTATTAGAGCCAAGTTTCATGATAGCTTGAGGGTATTTTATGTAGCTGAGTGAAAGCGACCAACATGCTATTGAGAGGGAAAGGAACAAAGTAGAAGCCATGACATCTAGAATTGAAGGCAAAGGTAGGATGTCTAATAGGGGTGATCAATGGGAAGCTTTCTTAAGGAAAATAGATCAAATGCAGGAGAAAATGGCCAAAAAATAGGAGTAAACAACGTAGATGATGAACATGTTGATGTAGGCCATGAATAATATGAATAACACCCTCAAATTTGTACTAAATAATGGTCCAAAATGTTATCATTCTAATTAGAATGGACCTAAAATTTAGAGCAGTAGGGCTACCCAACCCACACAACCATCATTCTTTCCCAGTAACGGCTAATCATGTTGGAGGTGATGTCAATTCAAGCACAAATGCATATGCTTAGCTTGATCCAGATGTGATGAGTCAAATCCCATTTATTCAGTTTCACAAAGCATGGAGTGGATCGAAAGGGAGAAAACTAATACACTATTCCAATAGAGATTTGTAGCATAGGGTGAGCAAGTTGACTCTCCCAACTTTTGATGATTCGAGGAAGGTTACGACACGAGCTTGGGCACAAAAGCTTGATACATACTTTTCACTCAGCCTAATGACTGAAGATGAAGCAATCAAGTTTGTCAATCTACATTTGGAAGGTGTAGCTCAAGAATGGTGGCACCATGGCATCATGACACAAAGGTTTAATTTGGTTACTACATATGTTGATTTCACACAAAATCTCATAGAAAGGTTTGATAAAAGAGATTTGAAGGTATACTTCAAGGAATTGACACGATTATGGCAACATGGAATAGTGGATGATTATACTACAGAATTTCAAAGGCTTGTTGTTATGGTTCTAGATGTGACAGATAGTCCAGACTCATGTCTTGTTCATTGAAGGGCTATCAAAGTCTTTATGTGGTTTGGATGAGGACTCCATTGGTGGTTTGTCCTCCCCTTTTCCACTCGTTCCCTATTTTCACTAAAGTTATTCACCCAAGTTTTACTATGCTATCTCCCTCAAGCATAACATGTCTCTACCACTTCTCCCTTCTTGGCGTTGCCCCCTCTATGTTTAATTTTTTTTCTTTCAATTGGAAAAACTTGACCTAAGCTCGTGCTCTCATCTCTTGTCAATATTTCCTATCTTATCCAACATACTTTTTTCCCCTCCCTTAATTTCTTATGTCTCTCTTTTTTATTGGGCATTCACTATCTCTCTCTTTCTTATTGGACATTCACTATTTCTTAAGTTGAGGATATGCTCCATATGGTATTGGGTTTGACTTTGAGGTTTGGGTTTACTCGATGCACGTGTTTTGTAGGTTGTTGCATACATCCCCAGGGGACTAGTCTTGCCCCAACATGACACCTCTTCTCGACCCCAACTTAGTATAATGTAAGACCAAGGTAAGGTAGGTTGGGTTTTAGGTTGGGTTGTAGGGATACCCCTAAGTCAACAAAAAAAAGAAATAGAAGTCCAGACTTTTTTATCGTAAAAATGTAAGATCACTTGCAAGTTGTTTCATACATCCTTAGGGGACTAGTCTTTCCCCAGCGTGACACCCCTTCTTCACCCTAACTTGGAAAAATGTAAGACTAAGGTAAGGTGGGTTGGGTGTTGGGTTGGGTTGCGGGAATACCCTTGAGAGAACAAAAAAAAAAGAAATAGAAGTCCATACTTTTTTATCGTTAGAATGTAAGACCCATTGTGGGTTGTTTCATATAGCCCATGAGGACCATTTTCACCCCAGCATGAAACCCCTTCTTGACCCCAACTTGGTAGAATGTAAGACAAAGATAGGGCAGGTTGGGTGTTGGTCTGGGTTGCAGGGATACCCCCGAGTCAACAAAAAAAAGAAAGAGAAGCCCATACATTTTTATTGTTAAAATGTAAGATTCCTTATGAGTTGTTGCATCCTGAGGGGACTAGTCTCACCTCAGCATGACACCCCTTCCCAACCTCAACTTGGAAAAATGTAAGACCAAGGTAAGGTGGGTTAGGCATTGGGCTGGGTTGCAGGGATACCCTTGAGTCAACAAAAAAAAGTCCATACCTTTTTTATCATTAGATTGTAAGACCCCTTGAAGTTTGTTACATGCATCCCTAAGGGACTGGTTTCACCCTAATGTGACATCCCTTCCTAACCCCAACTTGGCAAAATATAAGACCAAGGTAAGGTGGATTGGGCATTGGGCTGGGTTGCATAGATACCCTTGAGACAACAAAAAGAGTCCATACATTTTTATCATCAAAATGTAAAACCCTGTGCGAGTTGTTACATACATCTCATAGGGACTATTCTCACCTCATCTGGAAACCCCTTCTTAACCCCAACTTGGCAGAATGTAAAACTAAGATAAAGCGGGTTGAGCATTAGGTTGGATTGTGGGGATACCCCTGAGTCAAGAAAAAAGAAGAAAGAGAAGTCCATACATTTTTATCGTTAAAATATAAGATTTTTTGCGAGTTGTTGCACTCCTAGGGACTAGTTTCACTCCAGTGTGACACCCCTTTCCAACCCCAACTTGGAAAAATGTAATACCAAGGTAAGGTGGGTTAGGTGTTGGACTAGGTTGCAGGAATACCCTTTAGTCAACAAAAAAAAATCATACTTTTTTTTTGTCATTAAATTGTAAGACCCTTTGTAAGTTGTTGCATGCATCCAAAGGGACTAGTCTCACCCCAATGTGACACCCCTCCTGACCCCAACTTGGCAAAATGTAAGACCAAGATAAGGTGGGTTGGATGTTGGGTTGGGTTGCAGAGATACCCTTTAGTCAACAAAAAGAGTCCATACCATTTTATCATCAAGATGTAAAACCCTATGTGAGTTGTTACATACATCTCAAAGGGACTACTCTAGCCCTAACATGACACCCCTTCCTGACCCCAACTTGGCAAAATATAAGACCAAGGTAAGGTGGGTTGGGTGTTAGGTTGGGTTGCAGAGATACCTTTGCGTTAAAAAAGAAAAAGAAAAAGGGGAAGTCCATACCTTTTTATTATTAAAATATAAGATTCTATGTGAGTTATTGCACCCCCAGGGCACTAGTCTCGCCCCAACATGACACCCATTCTCGACCCCAATTTGGAAAAATGTAAAACCAAGGTAAAGCGGGTTAGGTGTCGGGTTGGGTTGCAGGAATACCCTTGAGTCAACAAAAAAAAGTTTGTATCTTTTTATCATTAGATTGTAAGGCCCCTTACAGGTTGTTGCATGCATCCCTAGGGGACTAGTCTCGCCCCAATGTGACACCCCTCCTTACCCCAACTTGACAAAATGTAAGACCATACATTTTTATCATCAAAATATAAGACACATTTGTGATTCATTGCATACATCCCAAGGGGACTACTCTCACCCCAACGTGACACCCCTTCCTGACCCCAACTTGGAAAAATGTAAGACCAAGGTAAGGTGGGTTGGGTTTTGGGCTGGGTTGCAGAGATACCTTTGAGTCAACAAAAAGAGTCCATACATTTTTATCATCAAAATGTAAGACCCTTTTGCAAGTTGTTGCATACATCCTAAGGGGACTACTATCGCCACAACATGACACCCCTTCCTGACCCTAACTTGGAAAAATTTAAGACTAAGGTAAGGTGGTTTGGGTGTTGGGTTGGATTGCAGAAATACCCTTGAGTAAAAGAAAAAAAGAGAGAGAAGCTCATGCCTTTTTATCATTAAAATATAAGATTCTTTGCAAGTTGTTGCACCCCTAGGGGACTAGTTTTTCATCAAGGTGACACCTTTTTCCCACCCCAACTTGCTACAATGTAAGACCAAGGAAAAGTGGGTTAGGTGTTGGGCTGGATTGTAGGGATACCCTTGAGTCAACAAAAAAAATGCATAGACCCATTATAAGACCCATTGCAAGACCCATTGCATGTTGTTGCATTCATCCCCAGGGGACTAGTCTTACCCCAACGTGACACCCCTCCTAACCCCAACTTGGGAAAATGTAAGACCAAGGTAAGGTGGGTTGTGTGTTGGGCTGGGTTGTAGAGATATTTTTGAGACAATAAAAAGAGTCCATATTTTTTGATCATCAGAATGTAAGACCTTTTGCAAATTGTTACATACATCTCATGGGGACTACTCTCACCCCAACGTGAAACATCTTCCTGACCCCAACTTGGCAAAATGTAAGACCAAGGTAAGGTGGGCTGGGTGTTGGGCTAGGTTGCAGAGACACCCTT